>JANIJG010004635.1:6948-39369 GCA_024611175.1 Megaceryle torquata | reverse complement strand
GAGAGGGGGAAGAACACTAAGCCTCACGCCTATAGACAGCAGACACTGAGCTGCCCAAGGGTGCCTTTGTGACCCTTAACAAACATTTAAAATCAGGTACTTTAGCCCTATATTAAGGGAATTTCCTGATTTTGAAGTGCTTCTTGTAAATGTCCTACAGTGTTCTTGGCATCCCTAAGCACACACATGTCTTTTGAAAGAGAAAACCTATTTTGTTTGCTTGTATGTGGCTGTATTTAAATGGTACAAAATGCAGTGTTAATGTGACTGCTGCTCTTTACTTGTGTTTAGCCAGTCCATTCTGGGTTACTTCAAGTTCCACAGTGCACATGGGTTTATGCTGATATTGGAGCTATAGGTCCCTGTAAATGTTTTATAATAACATGAATGTGACCAGTGGGAGCAGAGGAAGGGTGGATAGAGCAAATTGATAGCCCAAATGTTTTGGAGAATACTAAAATAATATGAAATAGAAGTGCTTAATATCAAATAGTGTGAGACCTCAGAGTGCTGGTCTAGGTAGAATGCAGAGAGTGAACTGGAAGTACAGTGTTGTATCATATTTGCCTGACAGATTGCTAGTCAACTTCACCATCTCATCTCCTCTGATCACAATTTTCATTCTAATCAAGGTGAACAGTGTTTACTGTGGGGACGGGAATATTCAGATAGTGTAGAAGGGCTTTGGGGCCATCTTCATTATTGCCTCCTACATATTCAACATGCTACAAAACTCCTTCAGTTGTTCTTTCAAAGCCTTCCTGTACTGAAGTGAGACTCTGATGTGGACTTCTTTTAAAAGTACTTATCTCTCATAAAGGCACCTAGAACTTAGTGGCCAAAAAAGCCATTTTGTGAACCACCTATTGGTGTGAAACATTTTAACAGAAGAAACCTAGCTGAATTTTGAACTGCTCATTTTTGGGGGGTTGGATCAAATTTTGTTTTCCATCAAGTCTTCCCTGCCTTGATGGTATTATAGAGCCAGGGCTTTGATTGTTGAGATATCCTTAACAAGTAATAACCAGCATCACTTGATTAATTTTAAAATACAACTTCTAACTTTTTAATTTCTAGATGGGAATCACTAATTGAATAGCAGTAACTATGGGAGATGCTGCAAAGCCTTGCTTTGCCAATCAAAATAAGGAACAGGAAATGCTACATCAAGAGGAACTTAGAGGAAGATCTTTACAGAACAACAGCCATGTCGTGGATGACTATGGAAATGGCCACAGCAATAAAATAGAGACCAGTCTGCAAAAGAAAAAGGGAACACCAGGTCATTATGGAAGCAGTACCAGGCAAGGGCCACGTAGTGTTCTGAGTAGCCCAAATTCACTTAAAAACACAACTTACAGTCGTGGGTCAAAGTTAAATGATACTCAGAGAGACCAAATGAAGAAATGGGTATCTGATGACCACCATGGTACTTCTGACAGCTGGAGAGAGTATAGATCTACTGCCTGGATTCCTATGCATAACAGGACAAGAAAGGATTCTTTTCATGATGTTGAAGGTGCTGGAAGCAGAAATGTAAGACGACAACTTCAGGAAGACTTAATGAGTGAAGACGTGTCAGACTTGCAGAAAGGAGGCTCTGGTAATTAGCATCTTTGTTTGGCTTTGAATAGCTACTCAGTAGTTTTTTGTGTGTGTTATTAAAAAGCAAAATTTCAAGAGCCACTGCTAAAGCAAAAAAACCCCTATCATATATTGCAAACTGTTGACTGTCTAATAGGAGAGCACTTTAAAGAAATTGTTACAGTGAATGGTACAGAACTTTTTTTGTTAGTTGTGTTGGCTTCATAAGTTAGTTTATAAGTGGTAGGAGTGAATATATTGCAACATCTGCATAGTGTCCTTGTTTGCAATTTTTCTTGTACAGTTTCACTGAACCTGTCACGGCTGATAAGGAATGTTTCAGTCAGGTTGATACAGGGTAAGATTTTGGAGGTACTGACGAGGTCTGTAATAATGTATCTTCACGAAGATTCAAAATGCCTTGGAAGTATTGTGAGAACTTAACATTAGCAACAGTAATACAGCAATGACACAAAATTAATTCTTCATGCACAATGGACTTCACTGTGGGTGATTGGTACTAATAATGAGGGTGTAGACCCAAAGTATTGAAATGCAAAGAAGAATGGGCTAAGGGAGGATAAGGTGATCAATATCACAATATCTTCATTGAGTGTGAGTACTAGAAGAGTCACGGTTCAGGGTCAGGGCAGCCTGCTAGACCTATAACAGCTGCTCTCTGTTAACCCCCTTCCCTCCCCAAAGAGGAAGACTGGAAATAAGGGAGAGATACTTAGTGATTAGGAAAGATAATTAGAGCAGATTTAATGAAAATGAAAATAATAATAATGCTAAAATGAAATATATACAAAACCAGTACCAAACCAAACAACCCCCTGGTGGCAATTACATCACCATCACCACTGATGCTGTGGAGTGGGCACTGCAGGTGACCCATTGCAGATGAGAATTGGATTCAGAAACAGACTGATTGGGATTGAAGGCAGAATAGACAAGATTCCTTCTCAGATGCCAGCCATTGAAGTAGCACCTTGACCCTTATGATCCTTCAGCTTTACACCAAATATGATGTATAAGGGATGGAATCTCTTGTTGGTCATTTTAGGGTCACTTGTCCTGGCTGCTTACCCCTGCAGGTGGGGTCTTTTACTTTTTACATCCATCCCCCCACACACACACTATACAAATTTAATACTCTGTGCACTGATCCTTGGTAGTAACTCTAAAGATGGAGTGTTACCCGTGCTAGAAACAGACACTGTCTGCAAAAATATGCTGTTAACTTCAGACAGTGCAGTTAGTTAGAAGAGACTGAGCTGAAAAGTAGAATCCCTGAACAGAATTTGCTCTGTTGTAACTCAGACCAGGACAAGAAAGAGGTGTAAGCAGATCAAATCAGAAAGCGGAAGCTTTAAAGAAGAGGATATAATTAGGTAAAATAAGAAAGACTAAGGTGCTGCTAAGATGGAACAATTGCCTGTTAACAAGAAATCTGTCCTGGTTTAGTTAAGACTGGAGACCAAAGATGGTATTAATCTTCCCCACTACTGAGAAGGAAATCTATTGCTGGCTGATAACCAGGAAGTCCAGGAATTAAATGTCTTTTCACTTTGTATCAGCTGTCACTAAAAAGATAAACTGTGAGCAGGTATCCAGTGTCTCTCATTGTTAGGAGTAAGTTGCACATTTGAGTTCAAACACAGATGAGTAGAGAGCAAAGTAGAATACTTTTACAAGTTTGACCTTGAATTTGCTTTTCACTATTTTCTGTGAAACTTCAGGAACTCAGTGAAGTGTATTTTTGAAACCACCAAAAGACTTCCTCAAGAGAGGTGAGCTACTGGCATATAGGAAAGGGCAAGCATCTCTTAAGAGTGGAATTTAAAAACTGCTACACAACTTCAGGAATTTGTTCTGGAACAAATAATATAACCTACTGTAAGTACAAAGAGATGAGTAGCACTAAAAATGGCTTTGTCAAGAAAAAAGTATGGCAAGCCTTTCTAATTTATTTCTTTAAAATAGTGATCAGTACCTTGTGGACATGGGAGGAGTTGGTAGATATTGCTAGTACTAGTGTCGTAGTACTCTAAACACTCTTATGCGACAGTTCTGTAACTAAACTGGAGGAAAATTCTCTAAATTAATACACCAGACTTGCAGAGCTAATTAGGTAACTATATTCAAAAAATACCAAAGATTTTGTCAAAGTGATAGGAAGAACTGAGTCTGAGGGTACTATCCTATTCAGTGTTCATTACAGTATTTTGATGATGAAGACAACATGCTTATTAATTGTGTGTGTCCTGGTTTGAGTGAAAACAGAACTAATTCTGTTCAGTGATTTTACTTTTCAGTTCAGTACTTCTAGCACACTGCACTGTCTGAAGTCAGCAGCCTGTTGTCACAGACAGTGTCTGCTGCTGGCAGTGATAACACCCCGTGTTTAGAGTTACTACCAAGGATTGGTGTGCAGAGCAAGGCCACTGCTGATCTCGTGTATCACATTGGGGGGTGGAGGAAAGTGAAAGGCTGCACCTGCAGGGAGGAGCAGACAGGGCAGGTGACTCCAAACTGACCCACGAGGGATTCCAGCCCATATACATCATACTGGGTATAAAGCAGAGGGATCCGAAGGGTCTATAGGCTTTTTCCTGGGCTCTTCTCCCCTCTTGGACTGCTTCCTCAGAGCATCCAAGGAGGACTCTGTCCGTTCTGCCTTCGATCCCGTGTTCCTGAATCCAGTAGCAGAATCCAGCTCCTGAACACAGCTCCCGTCTGCTGCAGGGCCCAGGCTGGGACCCCCGGTGCCTGCTCTACAACATCAGTGGTGACGGTGATGTAATGACCATCAGGGGGGTTGGGGTCGATACTGGTTT
Organism: Megaceryle torquata; assembly: GCA_024611175.1. NCBI lineage: Eukaryota > Metazoa > Chordata > Aves > Coraciiformes > Cerylidae > Megaceryle > Megaceryle torquata. The sequence goes on along the minus strand of JANIJG010004635.1, from coordinate 34,945 downwards.
TGTGTAGATTTGTACATATTCTATTTTATTTTTATTATTATTCTCATTAAAGCTGTTCTAGTTTCCTTTTCTAAAGGCTAAGTCTCTCTCCCTTATTCCCTTTCTCTTCCCCTTTGTGAAGGGAGGGGGTTTAACAGAAAGCATCTGTTAGGTCTAAGGGGCCGCCCTGACCCTAAACTGTGACAGTGTGGTTTTTAAAGGTGAATGCTGTGGAGCTGGTTTGAACTGAATGCAGAGTAGCAGGAAGGTCAGTTACACTCTTTGCGCAATTGGAGAAATGACCTACAAAAGATGCACAAATGTCATTGTTTAAATAGGAATGACAACTATACAAATAAAGAAGGAAAAGTTACTATGGTTTTTTTTTAGAGAAGAATCTGAAATCATAGTTAGTCTGATGATGATAATGAGTAGTCAGTGCTGTGGTGTTGTGGGGCATGATAAAACACCGCAGCCAGAAGAACTCCTTTTTCTGTAAGTCTTGGTAAATGCAGTTGCACTACTCTGTCTAGATTTGGCACCCTATTTCAATGAATAAAATAAAAGCAGTCCAAAGAAGAGCAAGAAGAATGCCAGGGCACATAGAAAACAGAAACTACACAGACTGTAAACAATCCTAAATTTTTCTGCAAAAGGAAAGGATTGGGAGGCATGGTAACAGTCTTCAGCTGTGTAGAAGGGTATTTAAAAGCTGATACAGTAATCTTGCTTGCATCTTTCCAACAGATGGGACACAAAGCAATAGGACTAATGATCAAAAAAGGTTAATATGAGGATTAAGGGGAAAGTTTCTAATGGTAAAGCTATGGAATTACTGTAGAGGTTGTCTGGGAAGTTCATGGAGTATGCATCTGAAAGCCTTTAAGAAATAGTTTAGGTGAGCATTGCTCATGACTGATAAAGTTCATTTCATCCTTCTGCAAAGCACAGGCATGGCAGAGCTAACCTGAAGGTCCCTTAAACTAGTTCTATGTCAAGTAGCCAACAATTACTAAAAATACTTCTTTTGCAATTTCCTTTTGAAATCTTTTATGCAGTTGTCCCTTTACCTTTATGCTATACCTTTTTACTGTAACTCATAAGGAATGAGTTTTATCAAATCTCTGAGGCACTGATTTATCTGTAGGAGCTATAACTTCGACTTGCCTTTAGGTTAATGGCTAAATAAAGTACTATAATTAGATTAATACTGTAACTACCACATATTAGAAGTATTTATTTTTTAAGTTTCTCAGTGGTTACAGAAATAATTGGTAAGTAAGTAGTTGTCAAATGCTTTCCTGCAAAGACATTTGTTTAATAGAATTCTTCTCCAAGGTCTGTCTACACTGATCAGTAAAAATGTAGTCAAAACAACTGTGGCAGGTCTTAGGAGTTTAAGGAGGAGAGTCTGCATGGAAAATGGAAGGGATATCTAAAGTTTAGAGACCCAGACTTCTGCTTCTGCTCCTTGAACCTTCCTTTGGAGTACTTTTTCCTGCAACCTGTTGTACCATGGTCCTGTTTATCTCAGCATAAGCTTGTGCTGCTGTTGAAAGAAATCATGTTGCCATTCTTGTTCTCCTGTTTACAGCAGTAGCGTATGCACAGTGCTTAATGAACTGGATTAAACAACTGATCAAAAATTCACAAACAGGTTGTTTCCCTTTTGTCAATTATTAGAAACAAAAATTGTGGTCGCAGGAAAAAAACTTCATAGATGTATTTGGTAGAGAAGTTATGTTGTATTTCTTCTAATTACTATAAATGAAAAATTCATGTTGTGAATAAGGCGTTTAGAGTCTAAGGAAGTTGAAGTTGCAACTTTCTTAGACTCTAAACCCCTTATCACAATATCATCCTCTATATCTGTTCAAGTGAAAGGTAAGATATGATCTAAAGTAATGTGTGAAAAACTGGCCTGTCTGTATATTCATGCCTGAGATCATTTTCACAGGTATTCTTTGGACCAGTATCAATTCCAGCTTCAGAAAGATGACAAAGTTAGCTTAAAAGTAGAAGTGGCATTTACATTAATTTGTTTGAGAACATTTGCTGCAAACATAACAAGCTTTCTAAGTATTTTTATTCATAGCTTTATTAAGCAATGTGTGCAGATATTTACCAAGTTTGTTATTTATTGACTTTTGTACACAATAGGAGCAGTTGTTGTTTGGGGTTTTTTTCACTTAACTATTTAATAATAAGGCGGCAATATTGATCAATATGCTGATTTAATTGAAAGTTGGTGACATTAACAGGCAGTTATTATTGGTGATAATAAATGGTATGTTAGCTAAGCCATGGCAGCACTATATCATAGCGCTGTTAGCCCTTATGAATCAGATTGGCCTCCACTCACTAATTCTGTGATAGCTGTAGCAGTCTGTGGGTCAGTTCACTTTCTATATTGGTCATTTGCCTAAACCTGACCAAGTATCCTGAAATCTTCAGATATGTTCTACCTTTTCATTATAATGACATTCAGGTATGTCTCAACTCAGCAGTGAAATCTATTGCATTTTTTTGCCAGTTCTAGCTGGCAAACCTATCTAAATAAGGTCAGTGACTTCAATGGATCAAATTAGTGGTTTTTAGTATCTTGGAACAAGAGTACTATAGATTATGGCATAAATATGCATTCTTGCTATATTAGACTTGCATGGAACAGATTATGAAAACATGTAGGGTAGATGATTTGTATTTTCTTTGACTTGCACATAAGCAGAATGGTAATTAGGGAAAAAAGAAAACAAACAAATAAAATGCTATGTGATAATCTGAAATTATTTGATATGTTTGCTCTCATAACTCTTTACAAGACATGAAGAACCTTAGGAAACCAAGAAGATTGCGAAGAACTGGAAAGGATGAGTACAGTCAAGATCAAGTGGATGGTCCAGTCATAGATGAATCTGTGCTCTCAGCAAAAGAACTTCTAAGGTTGCAGCAAGCTGAAGAACGTTTGAAGCAAGACTGCATTTATAGACTGAAGAAGGTGCCACTGTCTTTACTTGTATAGTCCTCTATTATTTTGTCTGTGAATACACTATAGAGGGTGTATTGAGCAATTTATCTGACTGTAGCTTGAAAGGCTCGTTACAGAATTGATGTAATGTGCAAAATAGGTGCTGTTAATGAATTGTCAAGAGAAGGCAGGTTATCCTTTGGGTTATTTCCTGTAATAAATCTTGATTTGGCAGGAATTGAAGTACAAAGAATGGCTGCTTCTTTAGTTCATTAATTAAGATCAGATCACTAGATGGTGGGGCATTGGCCCAGAAAACTGAACAAACTTAGAGTACAACTTAATATGTTTTTCTGTGGGCATTATTTTCCATTGTAAAAGATAAGGTGTTGGGCTCGACTGACCCAGTACCACTATTCTGGCATTATATTTGCTATGCAGATTTTTTGACTGTAAAGGGTAGGAAAGATGAAGTGAATATTTCTGAATTACAAAGTTACAATCATTCAACTTAGCAAGGGTATTGAATGATATGAAGGTAATATCTTTACATATTTTAGGGTTTTTTTACTCTCTTTATTTTAGCAACCTCGAAGTTACCCATCTGCAAAATACACCTGCAAATTGTGTGATGTGTTGATTGAGTCGGTGGGTTTTGCTTATAAGCATATTAAAGAGAAAAGACACAAGAAAAGCCTAAAGGTGAGTTAAGGACAAGTAAGTATAAAATGCAGATTTATGAAACTGTCTTCACCCTACTAATGATAATGGAGCTCCACTGATTCTAAAATCATTCCATGTTTTTTTGTTTTTTACTGTGTTTGAATTTCTTACGCCATTAGTGATTCTGGTAAAAAGAGTAAACTTGGGACCTGGTCTCCTCTTCTGCTTCAGCCTTAGGATTTAATTTGTAGTTTGTCATGCTTGTTATAATGAAAAGAAGCCTTCATTTAAAGTATAAGTGGGTAATATTTTATTACTGGTTATTGAAGTATAATAAAAAAGCTGTACCAACTGACTCTTCCATTTTGCTGTTCTTAGTTCTTCTGATGGACTAGTTATGTGTATTCTTGGTGTATATTTCTTTGGTGTATTTCAACAATGAAGGATTTTGATCAAGTCCAGAGCAATGAGGAGTAGCAATAAGCAAATATAGTTGGTATGGCAGAATTAGATTATAACCTGTATGTCAGGGTGAAGATTTTAATTCAGATATATTGTAAAAAATATGAACTTATGAAGTATTAGACTTGTTTATGTGTAAATGAAATAGGTTAGTTTTGAATGCAAAAATCAAAGTAACTGCCAGCATTCCATCCTTTTTAATTTTTTTTTAAACTAATTCTCTCCTGTTCCTTCTACTTCCTTAGCTTGAATTCGGAAAAAATATTTGTCTTCTGCAGGTTTTCTAGTTCTTCCTCTTTAACTCCAATCCTTTCCCACTTCTTAGGTGATGACTTCTTTTTTTAAATGTTCCAAATACATGTGTATATATATACCTTTACATATTACTGAAGCCTCCTGGAATATTTAATATTTTATACCTGTCACAGTTTCTCTTTTGATGTTCTTGCTTCCAATCACTTTGATTATCTGGAAGACCTGTGGTGCTGTTACTTGGGATGAGTTGCAGGCATTCATTCTAGCACATTAAGCAAATAAAGAAAATCATTAAAACATCAGTCTTACTATCTTTAAAGGAAAAGCAAGAAGAACAGCTGCTGACTGCTCTGCCACCTCCAACGCCTTCCCAGATACAAGCTATTGGTGTTGCTATTGAAAATGTAGTGCAGGAGTTTGGCTTAAATGTTGAAGATCTAGAAGAAAGGCTCAACATTAAAACAGAGATGGAAAACTTACTGCGTCAAAAATTGCCAGGTATTATTAGCAATTTAAGTGCTAGATACACCAACTTAAAAAAAAAACCCCACACAACAAAAAGAGACAACAACAACCAAACAAACAATCAAAAACCAACCAACAACAACAAAAAATACCCCACCATGAACAGCTCATAAAGTGAAAACTTAAAAACCTTGGTTACCTACATTCTAAACCATTATACATCATTACTAGTACGTTTATTGAATTACATGATGTGGCAGTATAACCCTGTGTCAGAATTAAATTATAATGGTGTTCATTACCCAAACAGACCTGGAGTAAAATGTGAAGAGAAAAGGAAATGGGGGGACATTAGCTTTCGTGGTAAGCCCTTGCTAGCAACAGCTTGGAAGGCAGGATTTACTCACACAGTTCTGTGCTGTTGGAAAACCTTTCTTTATTTTCTATGGTTATTAAAACTAGATATGTTTAAGATCTACTGGCAATGCTGTGAAGTAGCCACAGTCTTAGAATTGGTTACAGAGTAAATGCAGTTTAATTCTTTTTGTTGCAGAATGCTCATTAAGATTATACGGCTCCTCCTACAGCAGATTTGGTTTCAAAACTTCAGACATAAACATAGATATCCAGTTTCCTGCCACTGTAAGTAAGACCATTTTATTAAGTATGTCTAAGTTGTTTTAAATGTTTGCACCTTTATGTGGATTATAGTTTAAATATAATTTGCCAGTGTGGTAGTAGCACTTCTTATGAAAATGCATAGTGTAAAACAGAGCTATCTCACTAAAATTTTCTTAAAATAGCATTCTTTCCTTCATGCATCAGTAATGGCAGAATGATACAGCTTTGTCTTCTGTCAAATTTTCCTTCCAAAAAACTGAAAGCATTTAAAACATCTGTACTCCTAGTAGTCCTATGAGACAGATCATTATGTATCTTCTCTTATAGCGGGATTAAATTACACTTCCATAATCCTGTTTCTACACTGATATATGCACATCAGACTTTTTGTTTGCTAGATTTTTTTTTTTGAGCCATGAAGCTATCTTATGTCATTTATATATGAAGCAATTGGAACTTAAAGTGTGAAGTAATTTAAGTGCTGGTTATTTCTCTGCATCTTTGTGCGAGAACATGAGAAGAAATTATGTACTGAGAAAGGCATATGATGCCGTACTTATTGTTGCTGTAGTTGATTTGACAGTCTCATAGTTAACATTTAGCATTTCCCCTAGGAAGCAAAGATGAAGCATTGTAGGGAAAAAGAATGATCCAAGTTCATCAAGTGCATATAATTTTTTAAAAAGCTACAATTCCAGTCTTTGACAAGAGGTGGATCCACTATGTCAGAAAGCGAATCATGTTTAAGCACACTAAAATTGTATTTCTGTTGACTATTTTTTTTTTCTGCAACAAGAAGTCTGTGAAAATAGCTTCACTTACAGTTACTCTGGGATTTTTATTTTTTTTTTCAAAATAAGCAATTTTTGTATTCCTTTTGCTACAATTTAGCAATAGTCAAGGAAGAGAATTTTGATTTGCTGTTACTTTGTTTCATGCCTGCTGCCTTTGGGAAGAAGCAGAGAAGTGGCCTAGACACAGTATTTTAAATTTGAGTTATTTGAAATAATTTTTTTTACAGCTATGAAACCAGCTTTATTACTTTTATTGACAGATGACTCAACCAGATGTTCTCTTACTTGTGCAAGAAAGTCTCCAGAACAGTGGTAAGAAAAAATTGCTGCCTTCTCAATTCCATTAAACTATTACTGCTTAGTATTGTTGAATTCCACCTCTGTTGAACAGGTAAACCATATGCTAGTCTCTTTTTTTAGAAACATGCAAAACTGAAAAATATGCAGGAAATAATGCATTGGCAGAACTAACTTTGATTTGGTATTCAGTTTTATGACTATTGAAGTCACATTATTTGTATTGATATGAGAAATTCCTAGTGGGAGGTTTTCTTTTACAAGTGAAGATGTCATTAGACATAAGGTAGACTGTGCTGCCTTTCTTTCTCCAGACTGTTCTGTTAATACAAAAAGTAGCCTAAGCTCTTCTAATATGTGATCTGAAACTTGATAATGTACCTTCAGATTGTGGCCTCTTCTATAATTGTGTACATGCTTCTTCCTGCTGTGAGGCCAGGTACAAATGGTTTCATAACAGACACATTTCTTTTTTTAGGTAATGAATACAACTCTATACACTAATACAGACAAGTAAAGTTCAAGGTCTTAAAAACATGCTCTTACTCAAACCCAATTCAATCATATGCAGACAAAGCATGAAAGTTTGGGGAAAATCCTGTCCTTTTAAATGCAGATTGCAAAAAGTAGCTTTACTGCTTTCTTGCCTTGCTTTATGCCCACGGTTAGGAAATCAAACTGTGTGTTTTCAGACATGTTTAATAAACATACATATGTTTAGCTGCCTAGATTTTTCTAATTGACACCCCTGCCTCCCTTGTATGTGCATCATCTTGTCTGGACAAATGACCATGATAGTCTTTGAGAATGAACTTACTTTTTAGCCAGCCTGGAGGAGTGAAGACCCAAATCCCATAAGAAGTTAGGGTCTGGAGTGTTTTTTGAAAGCAAGTAATATTTACATTAATATTTGGTGCAAAGGCTTTTTCTGAAAGTCAGAAGATAGAGGGACAGAGCATTAGGCATTTGAGCTACCTCAGTGGCAAAAGCAAGATGATTTTCAAAGAAGGTGGGTATCCAAATGACTAGGTAACATCAAGAAAACCTTGTCATTTCAGAATTTTTGAGTAGGCTATCTGAAGTTGCTTCATAGTTTCCTCTCTACCCGTCTCAGTGAAACAGTGAGGCATCAAAAGATAAGCCTAATTTAGATCAAAAAACTCTTGGGAGAAAGGAATGCAGTGTCATCTGTACTTTTTTAGTGTTAAGATAAAAATGTAGCTGAATTGTATTTAGAAACCTATATAAAGAATAAGAGGGAAACAAACAAACAAACAAAACCATAGCAAAAATGTCATGCCAGTAAGCCTGTTCTGTACTTGCATAGAACATTTCTAGATTACCGGGGAAAATAAACTCAGATGCCTTCTTCCTATATAGTACTAACATAATGCTCTGTGTTTTTCATTTTTCACACCAATGTTGTTTTACAGATGTCATTAGTCAGTCTGTATCTCTGGCTTACTGAAGCCAGTACTCAGCCTAAGTACACCTACTTAATTTTAACTACTGCATATGAATTTTGAAAAGTTCTTTTTTCTTGAGTATTTTCTTAACAGTGCTTAGAGTGTAGACCATACTCTTCCCATCTATCAGTTGTATTATTTGTCTAAAAATCAGTAATTTTATTAAGAATTTTAGGTTCTAGCTATACTCCTGTACATGCATTCAGTTTAATATATTTTTTTGTCAACACCATGCTTAATGTGACTTCTTTATCTTTCTCCTGCCTAGAGTCTTTTATGGAAGTTGATGCAGATTTCCATGCTAGAATACCAGTCGTGGTGTGCAGAGAAAAGCAAAGGTCTTCGTTGTCACTTTGTGTATTCTAATAGTAAATAGCAATGTAAATTATATGTACGAACATCTGAAAAATGATGTTTCTGGACTAAGTTATTACAGTTCCATGGATCTTGAAACACAAACTAACACTCATGGGCAAGTCATTCCTAGCCTAGAATAAGAGTGTAAGGGTTGTTCTGTCCTCAACTGTGTATTTCTCAATCCCTTCAAACATTATGGTTTCCAGCATGTACCCTTACCCTTCCATCTGGGATAACTGCTTAAGCAGAAACTTTCTTTACAGGTAATGTAGATACCATGTTAAATTATGGATTTCTCTAAGAGCAAGATCATCTTGCTAAGCTTCACTAGAATTTTGAGAGCAAGTGAAAGGCATTTTATTCTGCCTATTTAATGAATATCTCCTAATATTCATGAGACATTCTATGAACACCTACTATGATACAGAAATATTAGCAGTTATTTGTTGCTTCCTTGATCTTTCACTGTTTGGAAGTATTCCTTATGCTGTTGAAACAGCATAAAAACTGTTTTCTGATGAGTGATGATGAAGAGGATTTTGATTCATGAAGGAAGTTAGTACTGTAACCTCAATGAATTAATAATGTAATTACAGACAAAAACTTAATTTGGATTGTATTTTAAAACACTTTTAGACAAAATTATAATGCATGTATTTTCAACCTGGCCATAAATCAATTTGGTTTTCCATGCTTTTTTTAACATTAGATACAGTGTCTTCGAGAGGCTGTTAAGTCTTTCTTTACAGCCTTCTGCTACACTATTTTGTGGGATATCTGACCTAGGACTGTTCTTACAAAACCTCCTAGATCTTTTACTTTGTTTCTTTTTGGGTTTTAGTGGCCTTATTTGTAAAGTGAGTGCAGGGAATGAGAATGCTTGTCTGACAACAAACCATTTGGCTACCCTTGGAAAACTTGAACCTACTGTAGTACCTTTAGTGATTGCCTTCAGGTACTGGGCAAAGGTAAGAGTCATATGTATTCCTCCATCTGTGAATAAATAGTGAATGAACATTGGTATTATGCTGGTAAGATTGTAGGTATGGTTTAGAAAACAGTTGTTGAAACTGTCTTTAGAAAAAGAGTTGGAAAAAGGATTTTTTTTTTTCCTAAATAGTAATTTTTCCAAATTATATATCTATCATTTGTGTATTATAATATTCCAAAGTAGAATTCTAAGCTTCAGTCAGTGGCATGCAGACTGTATCGCGCTCCATTACCAAACGAGTCAGGGGAGTGTATATGAAATGGAATTATCAGTTTCCATAAATTTAGTCCATATGTAGATGAAAATGTCTTTGTGAATTAAAAGTATCTTGTGCTTGCAATTGTATTGATTAAAAAAAAAAAAACACCACAACTGTGAGTTTCAGTATATCTATGTAAAATGAGTCATAATTTTTGCAAATGTGCTGTATGATGTCTGTTTTGCCAGTCTGCATCCTGTGGCTCTTACATGGAAAAAATGGTACGAACTCCAGTAAATATGCAGGCCTTGAGAACAAAGTCCACCTCTTAAAAGCTCAAAGGTGTCTGAGTTTCTATCAATATTTAATGTCACAGACTTCTGAACAGCTACTAAAATAATATCTTCTTGGTATCACTTGAAACTTTAATGATGGCATAATTTATTTTTGCAGTTGTGCTGTGTTGATCGTCCTGAAGAGGGAGGCTTGTCACCTTATGTGTTCGCTTTAATGGTTGTTTTCTTTCTGCAACAGAGGAAAGAGCCTTTCCTACCTGTCTATTTGGGATCATGGGTATGTGTATTAATATGCCAAATAGTAGGAATGCAAGGACCAGACACTTGTGGTGATGCATAACCTGTCAGCTTCTTGCTATTCTGAGCAAGCCATAAGCCAGCTATTTCTGTAGGAATTCAGAAAGAATGTGATTTCATCCAGACTACACCTAATCTTTTGTATGTTTGGCTGTGGCAATTCACAATGCTAGCCATTGAATTAAATGCTCTGATGCCCCTTTTGTGACTGAGGAGAGCTGGGCATTGACTAATGTATTTGATAACTTCTCCTTCCTTGTTTCTTCACCTGTTCTTCCAGACTTTCGAGAACTCTGAATTCACATAGCTATATCCCACAACAATGTCCTGGATTTTGACATTTAAGTCTTCAAAATGTAGACCACAGTTGGGGAGCACGCAGGTATGATACCTGCCCAAGGGATCAGCCTAGGGCTTTAGAGCATGTATTTCTCAGGTTTACAAGCTGAAATACCTCTTTAATATTAGGAGTTATATTATAGACACAAATACAGAATCCAGTTCTCCAGGACACCATTCAGATGTTGCATTCTTGGCACCCATTTTATATGACATTTTAGGAACACTACAGTCACCTGTTAGACTTAGTGTGCATGTTCCAGTTTCCATAATCCATTACATTGGCCTTGCAGTTAACAGTTTCCTTCAGTACATGACTTGATTCATTCCCAGTGTCTCCTCACTCTCTGCACTGGATGAGAGAAACAACCTATAGTAAATGGCCATATAATTTAAAAGTACATATTTATGATTCTATAATGTGCAAAGACAAGGTTCTGTGACATATGGATACTCTTTTCCAAAAGCATTGAACTCTTGAGAGCAATTTTTGTAGAGAAGTATAAGGAGCAGACAGATGCAGATTGGGGCATATTCTAGATCTGGAACAGCTATTTTTAAGCTTTGTTCTGATTTAGCTTACTACCATGGAGGGGATAAGATTTAACGTTCACATGATGTTTAGCTGCATGTTTCTGTTTCCTTTAGATTGGAGGATTCTCATTAAACAAATTAACTAATTTTCATCTGAAGGAAGTTGAGAATGATGCTGTGGTTTGGGAGCATAACCCCACTGATGATTCTGATTTGCCAGAAGAAACTTCCCCTAGGAAGGGCAAGGTCTGGACTATTTAACTTACTTCTGTAGTACTCTAGCAGTCGTTGCTGTTCTCAGAAAAAGAAACTGTCTTCTGTTTTTGTTTTGTGTTTGTGTTGCAAAGCCATGAGCTGAACTAAGAGATTGCATGGCTGCTTGATACAAAGCTTACTATTCTTGTCTCTTGGTGCTAAGAAGCTAACGGGAAGCAATGTGTTATTTCAAACTTTTCGTTAAAACCCTGGGGTTTATAATATGTCAGGGGACATTATGGAGTTGAAGCAATTGTATCTCAAAATTAAGCATATGAAAAATATTTCCTCATGGCTTTGAACTGTTCTTACAAATTACTTGGTTTATAACAACTTTGCAAGAAACATTATCACTATATTTTTGTTACGACAGTTAAGAATACAGTTTAGGCTTTGCTAAAAACCAGACTAATCTATTCTGTCCAATTAGATTAGATTATATTTTCTTGGAAATTTATATGGCATAAACACTTAAATAAGCAATTGTTATAAACCATTGATGCTATTCTTTATCATTACTGTAATCTTTCATTTTGAAGTTTTATAATCAGAGTTTTTACTATCTCTTCCAATTTTTAGAAGCAGTTTTTATTTCAGTTGCAGGAGTATTGGAGCAACTATAAATTTTGTAATACTACAATACAGATGAAATGCAAGGAAGTGTAACAGCCAAACACCTGTGCATGAGATGTTACTTAAGCCTCTCTTCTGTAATTGGCAGGTTCCTTTAGTATTTGGTTCAGGACAGCGGTGTTCAGCACCTGCTGCTCAGCTCTGGGTAGAACTACTTCGTTTCTATGCCTTGGAGTTCAATATGGCTGATTTCGTTATTAGCGTACGACTCAAAGAAGCGGTGTCTCGTGAGTCAAAGGACTGGCCTAAAAAACGCATTGCTGTGGAAGGTATATATATCAACCAACTTCAAAAGACTGTTGCTTTGATTTTCTAGGGTACTGTCTTGGCTATTCACATTGTGTGTAATAACTTAGAATTTTTCAGTATTGGACTGTAATTCCAAATAATACAGTAGAATGTTTTGGAAAAAATCAGTTTAAGTGATGTTGCTCTTGGGTATTACATTATCAAAAGTAAGTAATTGATCTTAAAAATTGTCTTCAGCACAATTCATAGATTTTTGGGTTTTTTTGTCTACACAATGCTTTAGAGTAACTAACAGTAGTATAATAAAATTTTGTAAGGATGTAAGTGTATTCTGTTTTTAAAAAAGTTAACTCCTGCACTGCTGGCTCACTTCTTCTTTCTGCTAGACCCATATTCAGTCAAAAGGAATGTGGCAAGAACTCTGAACAGTCAGCTAGTGTATGAATATATTCTTCACTGCCTGAGAGCAACTTACAAGTATTTTGCCCTGCCTCATAAAAAAAGTGTAAAACTGAGAAAAAAATCCTCTCCCAATGCCAGTGAAGAGAAATCTCAAATGCTGGACCATGGAAAAGATTCTATAAAGCATGAAAATTTTGAGTTTCAAAACCTAGATGGTAGAACAAACACAGCAGTAGTGGAAGATTGTGTAATGGAGACTGCAGATACACCCCAGGCACATAGACTTGATTCTTCAAAACTCTGTGATGTCTCAGAAAGCTTCACAGAAGAAGAACTGGCTGATGATGTCAGTCAACTAATAATTGCCTGTGAAGATTCAGACTGTATAATTGAGGAATTTATTCCTGAAGAGAATGAGAATTTTAAACCAAGTTGTGAAGAGACAGAGAGTGGAAATGAAGAGGAAGAGGAGGAGGAGGAAGACGAACATGAACCACAAAGAAGAAGATGGCATCATAATATCTTGACTACTGAGGAGGGAATAGATGAAGACAGTGATAGTGGAGATCTCCTGGTTACAGTGAATGAGCATGATATAGAGACATGTAGTACTTCAGACTTGGAAAGTTTTCAAAATGCTGCACTTACAGAGTGTGATGAGTTTGGCTTAGAGTGCAGTGGTATAATGGATGACAAGATAGACATTGATGAGGAGAGCACTGAAGGTACTGATGAACTAGATGAACCTCCCAAAAAAATTGTACATTCAGCACAGTGTCAAATATCCCAAATGATTAACTCAGATGATGAGGAAGAAGAACCAAGTCTTCTAAACCAGAGAGAATGTGGTGTTATCCTAAGAGCTGGAGATGAACTAGATAACACGTACACTGTATCTGGAGATGTCGATGTGCTGTCAGAGGAAGATTTTTCCATCCCAAATAAGAATGAGAACAAACATTTTGAAGAAAATGTGGAGGGACTGCTGAGGATGAAGTTGAGTATGGCAGATCTTACTGAGAAGGGAAGCCTTTTAGAAGAAAACACAGCAATAGAACACTGCTTAGAATCTGAACTTTTTTATGAATTCAGTAAGCCAGCTTTTACAAAAGGCAAGGTAAGCAAGCTGTATCAGAATGTAAACACACTGCTTGTGTTCTGTGTTATATGAAAGCATTGCTCAAATTCATTAAAGTATTACAGTTTTTAAAACCAATCTTGCTTTCTGTTCATGCAGTCTCCTACAGTAGTATGTAGTTTGTGCAAGCGGGAAGGTCATTTAAAGAGGGATTGTCCAGAAGACTTCAAGAAAATTGAGCTTGACCCACTGCCAGTGCTGACACCCAAATTTTCAGTTATTCTAGATCAAGTTTGTGTTCAATGTTACCGTAAGTTTGTTTTTTTCCTTTGAATATTGTTGTACAGTAGAAAAAGAATTGAAAAAAATAGTAGCCACAGGCTAATGGTGTTATAAAGGGGGACAATTTATGTGCTACACTGCATCCAATTCAGATACAACTCTAAGATTTTAAAGATCTTTACACAAACTACTCAGCAGTCCTATTAGAGAAATATAAAATGTTAAGGTTTATCTTCCACACAGTGGTTGTCTAATTATTCATTTAGACATCTTGATAAAATTGCTAAGTTTCATTTTGGGTGGTTTTTCTGACTGATGCTTTTACATTTCTGTCTGCTTTGAATTTTGATACTGTTCCTTACCTTGTGGGTTTTAGTAAACAAAGACTTCAGTGTTCTAGAAGAAATGGAGTCAAAATACTGTTTTGTAATACTTCTCCACTTTTGTTCTTTTCAGAGTGACCCAACTTTCCTCATTTCTCTCTCACCATTTCTGACCAGACAAAATGCATTATTTGTCTAATTAATGTTTTTCTTTGAACAGGTATTTCTCTTCTACTTCATCCTTGCTTTCTTTCCTTCACATGTGAATCTTCTCTTGCCTTTTCTCTCTCCCCTCAAAATGTAAACCCCTCACTTTTTAAATTTGAGTCTTTGGTATTGATGTTTTTCTACAGATTTGTTTGCCTAAATTGCTGTCTTTTATTTTGTCCTTTTTTGTTTGTTTTTGTTTGTTTGTTTTGTTTGGTTGGTTTGTTTGGTTTTTTTAAGATGATTTTGCTCCAAATATTTTAGAGGATCAGGCCCGGGAAGATATAAGACAAAACTTGGAAAACTTCATTAGACGGGATTTCCCAGGTAATTAGGGAGTTCTGGCTTTATACTTTGGTGTGTTAATACTTGAGTGTTTTCCAAGAAATCAGCATAATAAACACCTTCATTTTGAGCATTTAGCCTATATTGTTGCTCAGCATTGCTATACTTCATTACATTAATTTCTGCTTTAAGTCTTTTAAGGCTTTGGTTTTAAGTCTTTTTTGACTTAGTCATATTTACCACACATAGTAGGAAGGAGCAAAGGCAGTTTAAGGAGAAAACAATCAAAGCAGCAGTCAAACAGTTTTAGAATGGTTATTTTTGCTGTATTCATTAGACAAATTTCTTCTTGCTGTACCTGGTCTTACAAACAACAAGCATTTTGTAGTCCTTCCTGCTCAAACTTGATGGGTTTGGAATACTTTAAAATACAGGCACAACATCTGACCCATCTGCAGAACCTAGCTATTTTGTTGTTGTTTCTGGAATCCTTACCTGTAACACCTGGACTTTAGTTCATAGTCTTTTAAAATCAGCAAAAGACTTTTTGGGTTGTAGCCTGGTATTGGGACAGATATGTCCCTTATCCTGAAAATCTCTCTAGAGAGAAGTGGTAGATATCTTTAACAGATTTCAGCTCAGACTTGCACGTTGATGATTTAATTACTGGAAAACCTAACTTGTTTCTGGATCTGTCAGACTGCTTACTTGAACAAATAAGACTAGATATTCTTTCCTCATCAGCAAAGTTCATAAGAAAATAAGTATTCTGTACTATAGAAATATAGCAATGTTTTCACACCTGTATTAGAAGACATGCAACAGTTTGAAGCTCTATACAATTTGAGATTGTCTTGGTATGTGGTTATAACTTATGTCTCTTCCAGGAACCAGGCTCTATTTGTTTGGGTCCTCAAAAAATGGCTTTGGTTTCAAACAAAGTGACCTTGATATCTGTATGATGGTCGATGGGATGGAGACTGCTGAGGTAGTTTGGAAAGATGTTTTGTTAAATAAATTCAATGTTTTATGTTTATATACTGTATATAGCATAACAAATTTATTATTTCATAAAAGCTTTTCACATTAAAAGAAAAACAAATGGGTGCAACAAAGGCAGATTACTTTAGGAGGGTTTGCTTGTTGGTCTAGGTGTGGATTTAAGAACTACTCTCAACAGTCAGTTTTCTTCCAAATTCTACACTGCCGTTATTTCCAGCGTTAGCTGTGCAGATAAATAACATGTTTTCTATCATAAACAAGTAGTAATGGGAAACGGTACATAAAGACATCAGTCTCCTTTCATGCCTAATATAAGCTTTTTAAACACCGATGTTAAGATACTATCTAGTGTTGATTTTACAAGGGCCATTATGAAACAATTTCTGGTATTTACATCATTCTGTATAATATGAAACTCTCCCTTATACAGCTTCAAGCTTAATAGTAAGTAGTAAAAGATTTTCCTAATATACTTGTAGCAGATACAACTTTCAACTTTTTTTCTTAATATCTTAGGGACTTGATTGCATCAGAATCATTGAAGATTTAGCAAAAGTTCTCAAGAGACAGTCAGGTAACTTTCCTGGAAATTAAAATAAGAGGTTGTGCTTATAAGACTTCGGTTGCTGTAGTGAGAACATTCTGGGGCACTGTAGATGAAATCATTAAGATAAAATGACATCAAAAAGCTTAATGCTAGTGAGAGTGAGGTTTCATGTTGTGAACATTTGGATTTATTTTTATTTGCATATACAGCTCTATGAGGTTACAGTGTTGTAGGAGGACCATATCTCAACTGGACAGATATATAAATATAACTTACTTGCATAAGAACAAACTAAGTTAAAGTTTGAAGCTTCAAGTTAGTAGTTATGTTGTATTTTTATGTTCAGCGCCTAATAATTTAATAGTAAAAGTTGGGCTGATAAAAGTTTGCAATGGGAATTCTGTTCTTGGTGTTTTTTTCTACAAGAAATTATGATTTCTTAGTATTAGTTTTGGTGTATCTCACATTAATATAAATGGAGTGAACTATCAGTGGTCTCATAAGCTTATTTTTCTATAACATTTAGACTGGTCTTTATGGGGAAGCTAAGTGTATATTTGTATACATTATATGTAGCAGATTCGTCATCTTGGCAAATACCGAAAATCCGTATTAACATATAGCTGAAATACAATTTTGTTACTAATTAAAATTTTATTTTGTAGACTTTTTACTGCAGTTTGGAGTTACCTCTAGAGCCTTTGATACTGTTAGTACTGTATTGCAGTCATTCAGTAATTAAACATTTCATCCTAGGTTTGAGAAATGTCTTGCCTATAACAACTGCTAAAGTCCCAATTGTCAAATTTTTCCATGTCAGAAGTGGTCTTGAAGTAGACATCAGTTTATATAATACTCTGGTAAGGTTATTTCTTTTCGTGGTTTTTGGGTTGTGTTGTTTTGTTTTTTGGTGTTTGTTTTGTTTTTTTTTTTCTTCAACAGAAAAATGTGGGTCTGCTTCCTGAGATTGAAGTTTTGCTGAGGTTGAATAATCAACCATTTCCAACTGCCTATTGCAGTTTTAGATTTCCAAACAACCTCTTTATTTCATTATGAGTGGACTCAGTTGCACAATTGCAACTTTAGAGTTGTCACCTTCCTAAGAAAATATGCTAGTTATTCAGTGTTAGTACAAAATAGTGGCTTAGGTGTTTAAGTCCTTCATTAAATGAGATGCAAAATAATACAACTTCAGCTTTCTTACTCTCCAATTCCCTTTGTGGCTTTTAGCCTTGGGACCTGCAATAGTGATTCTGAACCTGTTTAGGAGGCTGCTTGCCAGAGTCCCTTGGGATGCAGTCCTGAAGGGCAAAGGAGTCCAGAAAGTCTGGACATTCTTCAAGTAGGAAACCTTTAAGGCACAGGAACAGGCTGTCCTGGTGTGCCTTAAGATGAGCTGGCAGGGAAGACTGACCTGCCTGAACAGAAAGAAGACAACTCAGAAAGACTGCACAGATTTCTTGAGGCTCTGCAGGGAGAAAATTAGAAAAGCCAAATACCAACTAGAACTTAATCTATTTACTGCCATAAAAGACAATCAAAAATATTTCTATAAATAACAGAAAAAGAAGGACTAAGGAGAATCTTCATCCTCTCTTGGATGAGAGAGGAAACATAGTAAACAAGGAAGAGGAAAAGGCAGAACTACTTAATGCCTTTGTCTCTGTCTTTAAGACTAAGACTAGTTGTTCCCTGGGTACCCAACCCCTGAGATGGAAAACAAGGACAGGGAACAAAATGAAGCCCCCATAATCCAAAGGGAAATGGTCAGTGACCTACTCCATCACTTAGATATACATAAGTCTATGAGGCTGGATGGCTGTTCCAGTTTGCCTGAACTGGAACACGTGTTAGAATTTACAGAAATCAACAAGTTCTTGTCCAGATATTCCAAACATTTTGGGATTTATTTAATTTTTTTAATGTCTCTGAACTTCAAAAGCCAGTTCCTTGAAACGACAAAGGAAAGTAAGTTTTAGAGTAAAGTATTAAACTTTCTCAAGTTTTTCTACAAGCTCAAGGGGAATCCTGAGGAAGATATACCACTAAGTAAGTCTGAAAGTTTTCTTCTTGAAATTATGGACCCATATGGATTATGGGTCAGTTGATAGTTCTGCCATTTCTAAGCTGAAATATTTTAATTCAAGAACTTCTACCAAATATTTTGAAAATGCAGTAGTAGATAAATGCTTCCCTTTCTGAAGCACTGTTGTGTGAATGCTGCTTTGTACCACTTCTGCACAGATTTACTTAATCACTCTTTAACAGAGCAGGTGATAATCTCATTGCTGAATGACTTTCTCAACATATATTCTACTATTCAGGCCTTCAAATCTGCATTTCTTGAGCACACAACTTAGAGGTTTTGATTTTCATGTTTTCAGCTTATTCTTTCATTTCTTCAGAGCTCCGGTATTTTCTATATGACTTTCTTATTTTTATAGGCCTTGCATAACACAAGACTCCTGTCAGCATATGCAGCCATTGATCCTAGAGTAAAATATCTGTGTTACACAATGAAAGTCTTTACAAAGGTGAGTATATTTTGGATGTTCTAGAAGCAATAGTGCCTGCAGCAAAGGATGATAAGCATAAAAGATATAAATCATGTTTCTTTTTCTAGATATGTGACATTGGAGATGCATCGCGAGGTAGCCTTTCTTCTTATGCATATACTCTTATGGTGCTTTATTTTCTTCAACAGAGAAATCCACCTGTCATCCCTGTTCTTCAAGAGGTAGAGTATACTGAGAATGAAGTGTATATCTGTACACAGTATTGACCAGAAGAATGTCAGTATTGAATCTGAAGGGCTTTACTAATGACTTTTATATTATGCTTTCAGATCTACAAAGAATCAAAAAAGCCTGAAATTTTAGTTGATGGTTGGAATGTTTATTTCTTTGATAAGATAGAAGAGTTGGTGAGTAAATCAAGTTCATTTGAAATGGTCTTACTTGTGGCTTTGTAAATGAAAAAGAATTCCTCTTAAATTGTCCTCAGATAAGGTGGTTAAATACATAAATGGAAGTGGAGTAGCTATTGCTTCGAAAATCCCAATCCCACACCTTTGAGAATATGGTTGCTTGTGATTCATCCAAGGGGTGGGGGGAATCTACAAAATCTGAAAAAAATTTATTCAAAAAATATTTGAAGGTGTTACTGATGATGAATTGCTCTGTGTCATACTACTAACTGGAGAGAGCTCTTATAAAAACCAACTCCCTATCTAGTCACAGCTGGTTAATCTTGAGAAATTTTGTAGACAATAGACAGACGAAGTGAAATAATAACTTTTTTTATAACAGGCAAAACCTGTTAGAAGTTTTATTAGTTCTCCACTTTTGTTGTTAAAATGGTATATTCTTTTAAATATTAAAATCAATATTGGATTGTTAATACCAATTAGGAAAGGAAATAAATTGTGTAAATAAATTGTATTTCTTTATAAAATAAGACTTAAGTAGTTTGAGTTTCCAAGTTATAGAAATTATTCTGTCTAATGTAAGTACTGGAAGTAAAAATATTTCTGTTATTTTCAGTCATCCGTTTGGCCAGACTGTGGCAAAAACACTGAATCTGTTGGGCAACTCTGGCTTGGGCTTCTCCGTTTCTACACAGAAGAATTTGATTTTAAAGAGCACGTCATCTGCATTAGGAGAAAAAATCTGCTTACAACTTTCAAGAAGCAATGGACTTGCAAATATATTGTAATTGAAGGTAAAAGCACATGAATATGTGGAATTCATTTAATGCCTATGTGAAACATTTTGGTTTTCCATAAGGCTTATTTATTTTTCTATTACTAGATTGTAAGTTGTTATTTGCTCTCGTTTTGAAATCATCACTGAATTCCCATTGAGTTTCAGTAGTGCTAAAAATTATTCTGAGTGTTTTTTCCTCCACTGAAAAGAAGCTGTGAAACAGATGTCATACTTTTCATTATAACAGTAACAGAAAGAAAAATTGATTTAGCCAAACCCTTTGGAAAATAAATTAGCTGTAATGCAGTGAGGTTTTCTCACAAATATTAAATTGGAGTTCGTATTTACATGACTGATCTAATCCCGCATATGATTACACTGATAAGTAATACCATGGTCTCAATCAATAAAATGCAGTGACACATTTTAGAAGTGTTCCCTAAACCACTTTCTGACCTATAGGACTTTAATGAAAGAATTTCTATGCTCTTGCCTGCACATTCAACTTTTTCTTTCACAATACTTCAGTCTTTTCAGAGCTGGACAGCTGCTATCCTTTGTGAAGCTAATTTCTTTTACTGTAAATTTGCAGACAGTTCAATTTTGTTATATTAATTCTTCATCAACAATAGCTGTCTTGGGTTGTCCATGTGTATGTATACATTGCTGGTCTTGTCCTGAATTTGACTAAGGTCAGTCATTCTTTCTTTTTGTACAGACCCCTTTGATTTGAACCACAATCTTGGAGCTGGATTGTCAAGAAAAAGTAAGTTTCCCGTTGACAAATTTGGGTGCAAAGTGAGAATATTGTCTTAGATCTTAGATATTATTTTGCTAGATTGATTGATATTTAGATCATGTTTTCTCTTTTTCTTTTTTTTTTTTTTATTTCCCTAGTGACAAATTTTATAATGAAGGCTTTTATCAATGGCAGAAGGGTGTTTGGTACCCCCATAAAAGTATTTCCTAAAGAGTATCCATCAAAAATGGTAAGTTGTATCTAAAAGCAGTATGTGCATGCTCTTCCATGTGCATTTATAACTTAACCACTTGCAGGACTGTGGTTGTACTTGCTTTAGGTCTTCTCTCTTAATATTCAACTGAACTCTAAAAATCTTTGTGACTTACTATTGAGTACTGTTACTGTTTCGTTTGCATGTAAAGTGTTTTGGTATGCAGAATAGTGATCAAGTCAGAGCTCCATGCTACAGACTTACAGATTTTAGTCCCTATTAAGACCAGTTTACCATTTCTTAAAGCAGACATTTTGCTAAAGAGCTTGCAGACCTGGTGGTCACCAGGCTGCCTGTAAAGAAGAGGTCAGTGGACAGTTAATCTTATCAGGTCTTTCAGGAGATCAGCTACACACACCAGGTTTATTCTACTCTGTAACTCTTACTGCTGTTTAACACTTGCTTATATGTCTTTATTCCTGAGTGTATTGATTTTCATTCTAAATGCATGATTTCTTCTTCAGGAGTACTTTTTTGATCCAGAGGTCCTAACAGAAGGAGAGTTGGCACCAAATGATAGATGCTGCAGAATTTGTGGTAAAATTGGCCATTTCATGAAAGATTGTCCCATGAGGAGAAAGTAAGTATAGTTTTTGCATCTGAGTGGAACATTTCCTTAGGTTTATTTAGAAGGAAGATTAGAATAGTAATTTTAAATTTCAGGTCTCACGAGAGCAGAGGGAAAGCAACACCTCCCTTGACACACTGTCCACACTTGTGATGCAGCCCAGGACATGGTTGTCTTTCTGGGCTTCAGGTGCACATTGCTGGCTCATACTGAGTTTTTCATCTACCAGTACCCCCAAGTCCTCCTCCACAGGGCTGCTCTCACTCTGTACATCACCTGGCCTGTATCTGTGTTTGAGGTTGTTGCAGGACCTTGCACTTGGTCTTGTTAAACCTCATGAGGTTCATAAGGTTCAGACAGGCCCACCTCTCTAGCCTGTCAAGGTTCATCTGCACGACATCCCTTCAGTCTAGAGTATCTACCACACCATTCAGCTTGGTGTCATCAGCAAACTTGCCAAGAGTTTCCCGACTTAATCCCCCATCCATGTACTCAGCAAAGATGTTAAATAATGCTGGTCCCAGTATGGACCTTTTAGAGACACAACTCATTTCTGGTCTCCACAGGCATCAAGCCATTGGCCAGCTCTTTGAGTGTGACCATCCAGCCAACTCCTTAGCGACTGAGTGGTCCACCTGTCAAATGCACATCTCTCCATTTTGGACAAGGATGTTGTGCAGGCCCTTATTAAATCCTTTGCACAAGTTCGGGTATATGACATGAAATGCCCCTCCATTATCTGCCAACACTGTAAATTCATCATAGAAGGCCATGAGATTTGTTAGGCATGATTTGCCCTTAGTGAAGCCATGTTGGCAGTTGAGCAACTGTTTTGCCAATGGATGGGGTCAACACAAAGGACACAAACCAAGTTAAAGAAGTGGGCTTATCTTTACTTGAGTTTAAAGCAATAAAACAGTAAGTGAAACAATACAGCGAGAATAAAGCAAAACAAGGGAATTAATCTAATCAAGACACATCACCAATTCCCCTAATCTGTCATCCAGATCCATAGTTGCTGGGGAGCCCCAGTTGCAGAGTGGATTTGGAGAGCCTTTCCTGGCAATTGGGAGGCCCTACACAGTGTGTTCACTAGTTGGTGAGGTCTCCAGAGTCTCAGCAAGAGGGACCAGCTTTTATATCCTTGAATAAACAAGCTCACATAACCTCAGGTGTGGAAACGTCTGGTTTCATTGTCCTTTTGGATTCTACCCAAAGCCTGGCCAGGGCTCAAGGAGGATCCAGGGGAGTTTATCTGCTCAGCTTTGACCACATATTTCCAAACAAGGCCAGACACCTGGCTTCATGGCAGTGACAGCCAGCCCCTAAACAAGGAAAGATTAATATATTCTCATGACATCTATCTACACTACATATCTTGCTAATGATCATACATATTTCACTAATGATCAGATACTAATATAACTTATGGTTGTGAGGTTCATGTAGAGGTCAACTTTGATTCGGGGTCTATTGTTCAGTCTTTAGTACTTCAACAACGACCTTCTTATTTTCCATGTTCCTTAGCATAGTTTCCAGGAGGATCTGCTCCATGATCTTGCTGGGCATAAATGAGACTGACCAGCCTGTAGCTCCCCACATCTTCCTATTTTCCCATTTTTTTAAAAAAGGGAAGCTTACTTTGGAGCTCATCTGCCATTCTTTTGCCTGTTATTCAGTTTTATGAGGTATTTTCAAGTTCCTTGCTATTAGTGCTGCATCTGACCAAAGGAGCCTCGAGTCATCTTCAGACTTGGAGGTTTCACTGATATCTCCTTCTCTAAGTCATGTATAAAGAAGTTAGGTAAAACCAGTCTGGCAGAATTTTAGAAGTTTCTCCCAGTAGAAGAGAGTTTGAGACACTGTCAATATACACAGTTTCAGAATAAGTTGCATTCTAATTGAATTGAACAAATAGAAGAAAACAACTATAGCCCTATTTTTTTTATACTTTGTTAACATTTTGCACAGTGTTTCTTTTGTTCCACTGTCTTTGCAACTCTAGCATCCAGATTTTCTGTTGTGTTTCTGTTTTTTGAAGTCTTAGAATTTAGGGATGCATTGTGATCTAATTGTAAAGTAAATTGTAAACTGTTACACCAGTTTTGGTTTGGTTCTAGTTTTTTACTCAGTGTGTATGTAAGGCCTCAGAACTGCGTCATTTTTCTGCTCCTGCAGACTAAGACGGCGTCGTGATTATGAAGATAACAAAAACCAGAGGTACACAGAAAGCAAGGAGAAAATAAGCAAAGAGGACAAAGAATCTCGGAATAAAATATCAGAAAAGGAGAGCTCAATCAAAGACGGGAGGTTGCATTTATGCACACCTCTGAAGAGGAAACTAACAAGGGTAATAGTGGAAACTGGAAGAGAAAAGACTCCTAGGCAATCAGCAGAGAAGTGGAAGCGCCTGGAAGACAGAGACTTAAAAGAAAAACGTTGTTTTATCTGTGGAAGAGAAGGTCATATTAAAAAGGAATGCCCGTTGTATAAAGGAACGGCAGGTATGAAACTGATCAAGTTGGCTGAGTAGTTCAAACAGAGTTTATGGGTTTGGGTATTTTTAAGAGGGTTGACTAACAGGTAAGCTTTTTTGCTTTGAATAGTATAATTTAAATGCCTGCATTTATTTTTTTTTAAACATAGTCATATTTAGTCAGTTTTCAATTTATCCTCACCTACCTTTCAGAAATTTCATGTATCATAAGAGATTTCACACGGTCTCTTTTAGCAGGCAGGATGCTTGTAATGGAAATTGCTTTGTATGTTGAAATTCCTTCCATTGTTCTCACTACATAAGAGTTTGCTATCATTTAAATAATTTAAAATTACAGCTTCTCTTTCTGTACATAGTAATTGCAACAAAAATTAGCCATAGAGCTCTTCACATCACTGAAACCAGAATTGTTTCATAAAGCCCTAAAGTCACTATGAACGTGTAAAGTTTTCTCAGATAGAGTACTGTGAATGAAATGAAATAAAAGATTGTTCCTGCTAAGTCAGCGGTTGAAGGGATACAGCAATCTGTCTTATTTTTCATGGAGTCTGTTTGCAGCTTTGACTTAAAAAAACCCTACAGAAATGCCCCCAGATCCAGATCCTGACTGACAGACCTGAACAAAATAGTGAAATACTTATTTAGTACTGTGTGAGTTACCCTTCAGATAAGACAGATTTCTTATCATCTGTGTTGTAAAGGAAAATCATTCTAGCATGAAACTGAGACTCCTTAAGACCATGAATGGTACTTTTCATTAGCTTCCAAAGGAATGCAGTATTATTGTTTCCCTGCAGGAATGCTCCCAAAGGAGCATTTACATTCATGCTGAAAAAATCTGCATTACAGATTACTTATGACTTGACTTGTTAAAGTAACAAACAGGAATCCATTGTATAAAACAATGTCAAAACAGCGAGGAAAAAATATTGGATCAGCAAAGTCGTCTTGATCAGATACAACAGGTGGAACAGGCATAAGACTATGCTAACAAAGTACTGGAAAAAGGAGGAAGATGGTACAAATACTCAGAACTTCCAAGTTATTTATAATTGTTCTTATAACTACTAGGAGTGTTGGATGGGCAGGAAAGATGTTTGAAGCCCCATTTTATTCAGCATCCAGCCTTTTGAAGGTCTGTGTCAAGTCTAAATTTAACTTCCGAGTTACTTTATCATTGAGCTTGTGTCATTGGGCGTTTCTTTCTACCATTCCATTTGTGAAGATACTGAGTTTGCCAAAGCAAAGGCAAATATGCCTGACTGTTTTGTAGTCAGTGACTTTGTTGTGTTTTACAACATTCATCATGAGAATGATGTTGTACAGTACATATGTCTAAAAGAATGAATCTGGAGTGGGTGGCTTTGTCCATTATCTGTATTTTGCCAATTACTATATTTGATTTTGAAGAGACTTCTTTTAGGTTGGCTTTGTCTTTTTTTTTATTTCTTTAGTGCCTGAAGCATTCTCTCTAGTTGAAAAGAGGACTACAAACAAGTAGACCTAAGAGACCAGACTTCATTCTTTGCTATGCTAAACTCCTTATCTCCTATGCTAGTCTCATTATGAGACTACAGACAGTTCACTTATCAACATATCTTCAATCATTCTCTCAAGTTTCCTGTGATTCTGGAGGAGGATACAGAGCTTAATTTATTATTCTTAACTGTAGGTGCATTTCACCTCACAGTGACAAATTTTCCACATTCAAAAATTGAGTAAAATAACAATGTCCTACCTTCTTTGTATTATGACAGGAGATTGCAATTTTTTTTTGTCTTATGATACCTGAAATGAAAACTAGTTTCAAATTAGTATATCTTTGTTGTATTACGGTCTTTTCAGGTAGCCCAAAACCAGAAGTATGGTGTGGATCCCCTTCTTTACACAGTACTGCCAAACATGCTGGTAGATTAAATCAGGTAAACAACAAGTGACCCTTTTCTTTGATCTTTCTCTCTTTAAAAGTTCTGAAGTCTGTATAAAGAAATTAAAAATAGCTTTACGTGAGCTTTCAGTGAGAACTTTTTTTTATTGTGGAATGACATCATTCAGTTTTTTTGGTTCATCAATATGTGTTTGTTGTTTATAGGGAGTGCTTATACATGAAGAGAAAAAGAGACAAAAAGGAAAAGTATTTTTGAGTCCCCAGTCAGGTTTGTGTGTTTTCATTTCAATTTGGAAGTTCTGTGTAAACATGTATTTTTAACTTTTTTTCCTCCATCAGTCCTTACGGGAACTCTGCCTCCGTTGCTGACTGCAACAGCAGTCTGGACAGGTTGATAGATAATTCTGAAGTGAAGCCACTTTTTAAAATGGAAAAGTGTGCAACTTTTCAGTTTTATTTTGGAGGCAAAACTTAGGCATGTCACTGCATTTTTTCTTTAACTCCAGTAGATACATTTTGCAGAAAGATATGGTGGGGTTTTATCAGCCGCTGACCTCTTTCCTCTTTTGGCATATATGGTGTTTGTGTTTCTTCAGTGAGGGCACTTAAAGTGCTTTCTTATGAGGGTTCCTCAGAGAAATTGTCTAGAATTCAACATGATCAACTGACATAGGAGGGACTATCAAAGCACATCCTTGGTCTGAGCAAAATGCAAGGAAGTTAAAATTGCAAGTAGCAGTCAGATGATAATAAAAATGTCTTTCTGTACTCTCTGGATCAGGGATATGTTAGATGCGTGGTTACAAATGGAGCTTCCTTACAGTAATTTCACATACTTTTTAGCAGGTACAGTGAAGATTTTGAAAGCAACTGATTTTTTTTTAGTTAGTTGGAGTTTCTAGTGCAACTCTGCAAATGTTTTATCAGTTTGTGGTTTTTCCAGTAAAATAAACATCTCTTCAGGGGCACCTGAAGGGAACCTAGGTAGTCTTTACAAATTTTGGAAAACTAAACTGCAGTTGAGTATCTCAAATTCTCAGTTTTGTTACGAAGATACAGTATTTTCTGTTTTCACTACAAGACATTTTTTCAAATCTTAAACTTGGTGAATTTAGTCACAAAGTGATTTGTCATTAGGTACTTAGTTTTGTTTTTACTTTTTTAAATGCTAGGTTTCAATCTTTTATCATACTGTCCTGCAGCAAGTAATGATCTAAAGTTGATCTCTCTGTGCTTTCATTATAATCTGACTTAACAGTAACTTTCTCCTGTCTTATTGTTTCAGCTGTTTTATACTTTGTCTGATTTATTGGTTTGGTTTTATTTTAAATCTTTAAAGTGTGTTCTTTTTTATTCCCAATCTTAGGCAGCCTTTCCAATAAATACATGACTCAGGGAAAAGCCTCACAGAAGAGGACCCAACAAGAATCATGAGGGATATTAGGCACTGTTAAGTTGCAATACTGTCTCTTCATTCATTTAAATTTTTTTCTTTGTCTGAAGCATCTGGATTCACAGGACAGCAGCATAGGCAACCTTCAACTTGAGTTTAATGAAACATGGGTGATTTATTTAGCTAGTATAAGCAACTGTGGATTTTAATACAGACACCCATTCTTAAATAGATTGAACATTTTCATAGAAAGCCATAATGTTTTGTACTTGTTTACTAGGTAAATCATATAGAAAAGGGCAGGTTCTAAAAATGGACTGGTTTAAAGGCTTTGTTGTTCCACCTGACCATTTTAAAATGCACTAAAATTGTGTGCAAGCCAAATACATTATATTTTCATCAAAAGTGGATTTTTTGAAGGAGGAAATAATATTTATTAATTTTCATTGTTTAATGATTCCTTGTGTAAAAGTGTTTGAATGTTTGTAGACAGCTACTTTTTCCTGTAAAGAACTGAAAATACAGACATTAGTAAATATACGTAATACAGTCTTTGGACAAGCAGTACCATTCAGATTCCTTGGGGTTTTTTTGGGGGGTGTGTTGTGCGTGGGTGTGTTGTGCGTGGGTGTGTTGTGCGTGGGTGTGTTGTGCGTGGGTGTGTTGTGCGTGGGTGTGTTGTGCGTGG
>JANIJG010004634.1:19583-30830 GCA_024611175.1 Megaceryle torquata | reverse complement strand
GCAGCCTGGGCCAGGCTCTCCCCACCCTCAGCACCAACAATTTCTCCCTTCTCTCCAGCCTAAATCTCCCTCTTTTACTTTCAAACCACCACCCCTTCTCCTGTCACAACAGGCCCTGCTCAAAACTTTCTCCCCATCTTTCTGACAAACCCCTTGAAGTCCTGAAAGACCATCAGAAGATCTCCCCTGAGCCTTCTCTTCTTCATGCTGAGCCCAGTCATGTCATGGGGCTGGGCTCTGCTGAGCTCTTCCCACACCACAGAGCAGCTCATCACAGAGTACAACTCCATAATCAGCTGTTATGAAAAGTGAACTGTGCCGTGCGCTCGCAGCACTTTAGTTATTCATTAAACCTCAATAAAATACCATTGGCCTGTGGTCTCCTGCGAGACAGCTTTTAATGATTTCTGTATTCATTTCCACTTGACAGCCAGCTGCGAGAGCCAGCGCCGCTGATCTAATAGATATAGATATGTGCCACCCACCCGTTTGCTGTAAAAACAAAGGAAGACTGACCAGAAAAAGACAATACACATCTCCTGACCAGTGATGAGTGGGATGGATAAACCCATCTCCACGTCCCAGAGAGCTTCCCCTCCACGCCAGAGCACGACGTCGGCTGATGGATAACTCAGATTTTATTGCAGACTGGCAAATGGGTCTTGGGGGGGGGGGGTGGTGCTGCTCTTCAGGGTCCCACCCAGCACCCAAATTAGCAGAGCTCATTAAGCCGGCAGCAGCGGCGGGGGATGCTTGAGGCTGTTCCGCCAAAGACGTGGCCACGGCCAGGCTGTGGAGCTGGCACATTGCTCAAGAGTTTGTTGCTGAACTCAAAGCGTTAGGCAAACCCAAAGCAGATTTCTAAGCTAATTCAAACCAAAACCACACCAGAGTTCTAAATGGACTAAAAATACATTTCCTCTCTTCTCTCAGACACTTGTGATGGGTTTTTTTTCTTCCCTACTTTCCAGAGGCTCAGAGCTTAGATCTCTCTAGTGCTTGATGGTGTGATGCTGGGGAGCAGGGTGGGGATGGAGCAGGGTGAGCTGCCGCTGTACCAGGCATGCACCCCAAAATAGAGGTGTCCCAGGACCTGTCGCTCGAGGGCAGTTTTGAACTCTGTGGCTCCCCAGGGTCCTGGGGGATAAGCGAAGGCACCAGTGACATGGGCTGAGGTAACGGGGGGATAACAGATCGAATAAAACCTTTGCAACCTGCTGAGCGAACCCAAACTTGCTGAACTACTAGAACATTAATGAGTACGAGATCTTAATTAAATTGTTTGTAATTAGCTCTCCCATGAGTAAAAAAAAAGAAATGAACAAAAAAAACCCACAACCCACAAACCAACCAACAAACAAAACTAGTGAAAGCAAAATACCTGTAATGCTCATACCAGTAGGTGCTGCTCCCACGAACGTCTTCTCTGCAAGCCAGTGGGTCCTGCTCCTTGTCACAGGGGTGGGCTGGAAACCACCTGGATAGATGCTGTGGCTGGTTCATAGAATAGTTTGGGTCAGAAGGGACCTTTAAAGGTCAGCTAGTCCAACCCCCATCTGTCTTTAGGGCTACTTTGCTCTGATGTGGTGCATCGCTGCCTCTGTCACATGCCTGAGGACTTCAGGCTCTG
Organism: Megaceryle torquata; assembly: GCA_024611175.1. NCBI lineage: Eukaryota > Metazoa > Chordata > Aves > Coraciiformes > Cerylidae > Megaceryle > Megaceryle torquata. The sequence continues at coordinate 29,200 of JANIJG010004634.1, read as the reverse complement.
GAGGGAACTGGAGGAGCACAAGAACCCTCCACCTTCAGTGTGAGAAGCTACAGAGAGTTAGGCTGAGTGTGGGGACAGGCAGGGTCTGGCTGGTGTCCCCCATGGACATGTCTGGAGCAGCTACTGAGCTGTGTGCTCTCCAGGCATTAGCCAGCAGCAGGACTTGGGCATTCACATCACAGAGCTGAGGACAAGTCAGACTTTCATGAAGCAACAGGTCTTGTTTGGTGCAACCTTCTCTTGAGTGTGTGGACTGCAAGATGGGGCCCTGGGGAGCAAAGTCCCTCCCACTGTAAGAGAAGATCAGGTTTGTGACCACACAAGGAACCTGAATAAGTCCGTGGGACCTGGTATGATGCATCCCAGAGCCAGGGTGGCTGCCCCATCCCTGGCACCATTGCAGGGGAGGTTGGCCGGGGCTCTGAGCACCCTGCTCTAGTTGCAGATGTCCCTGCTCCCTGCAGGGGGCTTGGACCAGGTGAGCTTGATAGGTCCCTCCCCACCCAAACCAGTCTGGGATTCTATAGTTCCACAATTCTACGTTTCAGGTGCTGACCAGAGACAGAGCACCCAACAACCAAATCCTGAGTGGGAGCCATCTCCAAAAGCAGCTTCTCCACAGGCACTCCTTGCTCTGTACCCCATGTCCTGCAGCAGCAAGACCACGGGCAGCTGGACCCACAGCCACGGGCTGGGCACCTCCCAGTGCCAGCAGCCGCAAGGATGACTGGAGCAGCCTCCCACACAGCATGGGAGGAAGGAAGTTCTTCCCTTGCCTGAAGGATGCCCTTTGATATTATTATTTTTTTTGTCATTTCCAACATTTTACTGTTGTCCTCGTTGTTTTTCCCCATTTCCTTCCTCGTGGGTGTCACAAGCCTTTTCTTCAATAATTCTTGTGGTTTTTACTTTCAACAGTTTGTCGTCTGGTTCCCTTTCAGTTTGTCTCTCTGGATGAAAGCTGCTCCTTGCTGGTTCTTCTGCTGCTGCTGGACGTCGTGCCCTGGGCAATTCCCCCAGGAAGCCTCTGCCCAGCTTCAGGCAGTGGTTCCAACTCCGCACACGTTACCTGCTGCCTGCTCCCGTTCTGCCTCCTTCATTCCCATTCCACGAGTTGCATCTTCCCACAGCCCAGAGTCATTAATCAGCATTAGGGGCCCTTTTTCTTACGTTGTGTTCTTCACGTGTCCAAAACGACACGCTCCTTGTTGTGGGAAGTGTTGGGAATGAGAAAGGCAACTGCAGGAGGAGGTAAGTGGTGACCAACGGGAGGCTTAGCGCACGTCCTAGGAGTGCTTTGGCAATTTGGGTATTGTTTTTAAGGAAATAATGTATTCCCACTGCCTTCTTAGCTGTCTCGGGCAGCTCCTTTCTAAAAGGAATGTCATTTTTCATTCCAGATGTTCAAAGCTGGATGGCACAATACCTTTCATGTTAATCAACCCCAGCTTTTGTAATTAGCTCGCTGCATCGGATGGGGCCAGGACACCCTTTAGAAACAGGTTCTGATAATAAACCCGTTAGGCAGGTTCTGTTTCCAGTAAAGGAGATGGCTTGTAATTAATTCCCCTCTGAGCAGAGCCAAGGTGAGCAGATGGCTTAACCCCCAAGATAGACATGCTATTTTTGCAAAAGAGATCATAGCAGGCACCCTGGGCCAGGTTTCCCAAGCAGCTGAGGTGCTCACACGTTTCCACCTGCCCGAGGAGATGCTGCAGGTCAGGGAGAGATCACCTCGAGGTGGGACCCGGACACCTTGGCTCGCACATGACCTCTGTGAGCATAAGTGGTGGCAACCAGCTGTGAGCATGATGAGCAGCTGAAGGTCTTGCTCTCTGGTTGTAGCACATGAGATGGTGTTGACTCTGTTTTGCCAAGTGTCCCTGTGCATTGCTCAGCAGCTTTCCCTGTGCCAGGCCAGTCCCCGGCCAGCTTCGAGGTCCCATACGGTGTCGTTTCTCCCCACACAGCTATGGATGGCAGGAATTGGGCTTGCCCATCAGCACCCTGGGTGCAGGACATGACAAACGATAGCTGAGGACGGCATCACCCCTCCCAGTGCCGGGACCACGCCGCAAGGGGCCAGATCCTGCATCTGTTCCTGTGATGCTCCACAAGAGGGTCAGCGCTGGCGCTGCTGTAGCAACAGAAGTGGAGGATGCAACTTGCTGACTGCCCGCTTTGTGGAGTTAGAATTGGGGTTTTTTTTCTGCCTCAGTGGTTGGAGTTTGGCATCTGAAAGCGGCGCCAGGGACTGAAAGTGGAGGTTTGCTGGGAGGCCCTCTGGGACAGAGCCGGGCGGGCAGCAGCCAGACAGCCCCGGGTGCCGCACGGCCCTTGATTCAATTTATGTGGGACAGACATGAAAATAATTTGCAATGCCTTCCCTTCCTCAGAAATTCTTTTATTAATCTCTTTTAAAAGTGCCTTTGAGTTTGTTCTCAGGTCAAGAGTAATGAAGGTAATTACGGATGGACTCTGAGCTCTGACATAAAACAAAAGGCCACCAGAAAGCCATTTGGTGATTACACATTTCTATTTCAATCTTTTTTTCCACATATCCCTCTTTCTAACACGGTTATCAGAAGCCGAGTTCACAGGATTCGAGCGCAGCCAAAGTAAACAGGCCAAGAATTTGGAAAGTCATTCATCTTAATCCAACAAAAGGGCGATAATCCAATTTATTGGACGCGAATGCTTTGAATTTGGTCGGCTAAATGGGGTGGCGTGGTAGTGCCTGGCCTGCCAGACGAAGGAGAAGGGGCAGCGAGGGCTGCCAGCAGCCCCAGGAGCTGGCAGTACCCGTTTTTTGTTCCTTCGAGGCATCTGGGATGGCCCCCAGCATCTCCTGCTCATGGGTTTTGCCACCCAGGGCCAGCAGGCTTATCAAGGAGCGGTGGCAGAGCCAGCTCCGTATCTTTTCATCCCTGTGCTGTTGGAGCTCCTCCATCCCTCCTCACCCTGACCGTGGTTGCTTCTCCCACCCACCCTTTCCTCATCCCATCACACAATAGATGCCCATCTTGCCTCTCGGGGCCCTGCATTGCGTGTTGTCCTCTGTGTGCAGAACCCCTCCCAGCGATGCAGGTCGGTGGTGAATCCCTGCAGCACCCACGGGTGCCTGTGGGTCTGCATCACCTGTGTGCATCTGCATCACCCGTGTGAGTTTGCATTTCCTCTTGGATTTACCTCATCAGCTGGTTGGGGCAGGGGCTGCTGGGTCTTGCAGCTCGCCATTAAGGAGTTCAGCTCTTGCTAGTGGATGTCGTCTGGGTAAATGGGCAGCACCAGCGCTCCCAGGTGGCAGCTGAGCTCAGAGATGAGTTCGGTGGCTTTGAAGCTCTGCCCCGTTACCTCTTCCAGCTGACCTCCTCCTCCTGGTCTGCGTATGCCCCGTGGCCGCGTGGTGAGTGAGCCCGCTGCCATCCCACCCTGGCCTGGGTGGAGCGAGGACAGCGGTGCCGGTTTCCTGAGCCGGAGCCACGCGTGTGACATGGATCAGGAACCCGCAGCCCGTTGGGAGGGAAAGCACAGCAATGTCACCGGGAAGCTGCAAAATGCACCCGGCAGCTGATAAAGTGGGAGGTAAACAAATCCATGAGTATTAAAGTTTAGGCTCTAGTAATTAGCGGAGAAGTACAGGATAATAAGCACAGCAGGGTGTCCCTCAAGGTACTTTAGGCTCCTACTGTGTTTATTATCCAGTATCAGTATGGAAATATATGCCTGACTACATTTATGGGGGCGTTTTGAAGTTTAAAACAGACTCTTGGGCTCAGGAAGAGGTGACTAAATGACTCACCCTCCGAGCTCTTTCTGCCAGTTCCCATCGCGGGGCTGTGCCAACCAGGGGACCCTGGCAGGGTGATGGAGCAAAGGGCTTTGTCAGAGTCTGACCGTGGCAGGGCAGAGCAGAGCATCCTTCCCTCCCTCCCAGCCACCCCCACGCTTCTCCCTGAACAGAACCAGGAACCAAGAGCATCTCCTACTTCCAAACCAACCCGGGTGCTCCCCGGCAGAGAAAGGAGCCATGGGTGATTTTGCCAAATCACAGCACCAAGCACAGAAAAAAAAATTAAAAAAAAAAAAAAATCCTCTTTTTTTTTTCATCATAGACCCACAAAGCGCTAACCCTGGTGGGGTTCTGGACCCGAACGTGTGTGTGATCCACACACATGGACCGATCGCACCTCCACCCCCCCCAGCCCGCTTACCCAAGCCGCTGGGTCCCGCCGGGCTGGACTGCGCTAGATGGCACTGTGGGATGCTCTGTGGGATGCTGCAGGCAGAGGTTCAGTTTGACACACATCTGTTACTCCCTGCCGCTGTATCATCTCCAGCTACGCTGATAAAAACCTGTCCTGGGTTTTCTTGTAGTGTCCCTGTTGTACCCTGGGCGGTTCAGATCCAGCAAGGGGATGTTTATTTATTTATTATTAAAAAAAAAAAAAAGACACTATTCTTAATCTATCTTGGGATGGCTGCAGCTCTGCAAACGCCTGGAAGTTTTGCTGCAGCGACGGCTCCAGCTGCACATACCCTCAACGTGGCTTCGAGATGGATTTTTCTCCCCACCCCTTCCTGAAATGCTCAGGTAACGCTCCCAGACCCCTCATTTCAGAGAAGGGGTTGTCAGTGTGATTCCCTGCCAGGGAAATGCAACGGGGAACAAAATAAAAAAAGCAGCAAAAGGAAAGAAAAAGGCTGGGAAAATAAGTTAAAATAGGGTCAGTGCATTTTGGGGTACCACCCATGCTTTCGTGCATCACTCTGCCACAGGGTTTGGGGTGAGCTGGCTGTTCCTGTGTCCCCTCCCTCCAGGGCCGTGTCCCAGCACCATCAGTCCCCAGACTGGGCATCATCCTGCAAGGGTCCAGCAAAACACACCCATGCAACAGCACCCTGCCCGTGGGGTTAGGACATCCTGCACCCCTGGGTAGAGGTTCAGTGCCAAATGCCCCAGCCCTCACCTCTCCACATGGCTCCCCTGATGTCAGCCCCAGGCCCTGCGACAGGCTCCTAATTGGTGACGGGGCGTGGATGGTGATAATACCACCGTGTGCTGGGAGGCAAAGGAGCATCGTTGTGTGAGCGCAGGCAGGAGAGCGGGGCGTGCTCGACGTTTCCAAGGGCAACGGCAACAACAAATAAAATCAGAAGATTGCAAGTATCTTGGAGTAAACGACCCATCCGTAATTGTTTTCTTATTGTGTTTGATCACGGCGGAGACGATAGGAAGGATTGATTGCTCCATAGACTTAATACCTTTTATTTGTTTGGGGGACAAGGTAAACGATAGATCCGTGGGAAGAGGGAATAGAGAAATTTTAACTGCAATGAATAAGCAGAACAAATGTATTTCCCCTGGCCCTCCCTTAATTTTATTTGTGTCAGTCTATTTGCCATGGGAAGTCTGCCTGAATCCCAAATTATTTTAGTTAGTTAATCTGCTCAGTGCCAGTTTATTCTGCAAACAGTCTCTGTAAATCCCAAATAATTGTAGTTAATCTGGTCAGTGCCAGCCTATGCCGTGGGCAGCCCATGTAAATCCAGAGATCCATCAGTTAAATTAGGTCAGGGCATTTTAATAAGAGTAGAGGTCACGCTCTGCCCGGCTCTGCCGCCGCCCCGGCACACGGCACGCACATGCCCGCTCCACCCAGGCACTGGCAGAGACAACCGGCTGTGTTTGCAGGGGCAGAGGAGGTGAAACCACAGCTCTTCAGCCCACAAGTGCCAGAAGGAGGTCCTTGGCTGTTGGTGGTTTGTCAGGGGTAGGGAGAGCAGGGGCCGCTCCCTTGCACATCCCCATAGAGTCACAGAATTGTTTTCATTGGAAAAGACCTTAATCATCGTTGAGTCCAACCCTTAAACAAGAAGTACCAGGGCACCACTGACCCACGTCCCTCAGCACCACATCTCCACGGCTTTGAAACCCACCCAGGGATCATGGGGACTCCCCAGCGCACAGTTCAGGGGGACAATCCCTGTCTTAGTCCTGCTGGCCACACCAGTGCTGACGCAAGCCAGGATGCTGGTGGGTTTCTTGACCACCTGGGCACACACTGGCTTGTCTTCTTCCTGTCGCCCAACCTGCACAGGTCCTTTCCCAGAGAACACATTCCAGCTGCTCTACCCCAGCCTGGAGTGTTGCAGGGGGCTGTTGTGACCCAAAGGCAGGAGCTGGCCTTGTTGAACCTCCTCCCATTGTCCTTGGCCCATTGATCCAGCCTGGCCAGACCCCTCTAGAGACCCTCCCTATCCTGAAGCACCCTCCCTCCACCACCCCAGGGCTCACCATCCCCTCTGCTGCAGGACAAGCCGCAAATCACCAGAGGCTGGGAAAGTTTTCTAGGGAAGCATCACTTGCTTGTCCTACTTCTCTGTTCTTTCCTGCACATCCAGACGTAGCTGCTGCCATGGGCAGGACGGGAGACAGAGCCTTGTTGTGACCCACGTGGCTGCTCTCGGGATGACTTCGTGTGGCTTCCTCTCTGCAAGCCCCCAGTTGTCGGCACATCTGGTACCCACTGCCACCAAGATGCGGGGTGGATGGATCTTGTGCTGGTTAATAGAGACTGGTTAGAGAGAAAAGAGGGTGCTTCAAAAGCCAAAATAAACCCAGAAAAACAAATGCAAGATTTGAGATTTATTTAATTTTTTTTAGCAATCTCACCTGGATTTAACGAGGGTTTGTGCTCAAGAAATCTGGAAGTTGCTGTAACACCCTGAAATTTCTTTCTCAGATGCAAAAGTCTCTCCCCACGCATTGTACCAGACCTTTCACAAGTGACAAGGTTGTGTTTCCACGCTGCAAACTGCCATTAGATGTGGGATTAGACAATTCACACGCTGTCACCGGCTTGAGCACGCCAAGCTCACCAGGAGCTCACGCGAGAAAGCAGTCAAGTATCAATGCTCGTGGGACTCACGGATCCATCCTCTGCTGCACATCAGATTATGGTGTGGAAATACCCCTAAGTACTCGGGATCTTCCCAACTGTCTGATGTGCTTTACGCCAGGAAATGTAAAACCTGGTCCTTTTTTGAGCTGGGGACCTGGAAGTGATTTACTGCCTGCAGAATCCCACCTCAGAACTCTCCTCAGGGCCAGGGCTGCTCCTGCAAACTCAGGCAGAGCCTCCGAACGGCTGGGAAACAAAGGAGGCTCTGAAGAGCAAAACTAAGCAATATAATTTGCAAAATGACTTGGCAATTGGCACAGATCCCAGCATCTCCAAGAGAACATGGCCACGACAAGCCCTTTCGCCTTGGCTGGATGCTCTGTTTGCTTGCGATGAAGCCAGTCGGGCTGAGGCGATATTGCAGAGCAGGAGCGGGCAGAGGGAACGGGCCAAATCCATCCCCAGCAATTATCAATGAAACGGTTGGTGCTGGTCTCTCTGTATAATGCAGGGAAGGTTTGTGCTGCAAACTCAGAAGCAAATACACATTTAGTCACCCAAGCCCATCTGGAGGGTAATTAAGGTACAAGGAGGGATGCTACGGGGGCTCCCACAAGCAGGAAAACCAAAAAGGCTGTTTGCTGAAGCAGGATTTCTTCTGGGGAGGTGGGACAGAGGCTGGGGGACGGGGAGGTGGAGGCACCAGCAAGCAGGAGGGCAGCGGCTCGCTCAAGGACAGGCAGATGAAAGAGGGCAGCGAGCCAAGGCCTGGAGCAGGAAGGAAATGGGAGGAGTAAACCAGAATATTAGGAAGCATAACTGGAGCAGGAGGGGAAATGAAGGGTGAACGAGTTCAGCAGAGTCACATAAGGCTGAACCCGGCCCAACATAAATTAGGATGGTGCTCCACTCCAGCTGCTACAAGCTCCAACGCTAGAATTTGCAGAGCTGTTAAATGAAAATACATGAAAACACTACCGGAGTCACACTGTCCATAAATTACGATTGTAACTCAAAAGCTATTGAAGGTGACTAAGATTTCCATCACAAACCCAAACCACAAAGCTCTTCTGGGATCCCTGTCACAACAAATTCAACTGGGAAATATTTAATAACGACTAAAAATCTTTTGCCAGAAGAGAAAGTGTCTGATTTTATTTTATTAAACTTGGAACAATCTTTTCAAACCTAAAGTTCAGCAGCTTTATTTGTGACTCGTTTTGGAATTATTTGTAACCTTATTGTTGTTAAACGTCTAACGGTAAGCTGGAAGAATGCATCATCCTGTGGTACCCAAGAGTAGCATCTCTGTTCCCCAGTTGCCAACTTGGCCACCAGCTTGGTCTCCTCCAGCAGCCCCACTGAAAAGCCAGCTCTGCTGGTGGGTGGGTGGACTGTGCCTCCAGCTGGACAAGGTTCTGCTCCTTCTCAGATCTTCTAACAAGTCTTGGCACGGTCAAGTTAAGGAGCACAGCAAACCATCAAAGGAATTTGCTTTTCTATAAAGCCCTCCCAGTTCCTTCCTCGGCTAAAACCAACAATCCCACTGGAGTCAGTGAAGCTGAAGTGCAGGAGGAGGTGCAGGTAGGGCTGAGCTCAGCTCCAGCAGAATGAAAACAACATTGTTTCGATTCATTTTTACCTTTGGCAAAAACCCCAGTGTATGCTTACTAGCATTTATGAACCCCTTTGTGGTCCTTGGGTGAAAGGGGCTCGGAATTTGGTTCTTATTTGCCACAACCACATTCGCAGTCGCCCTCAGCACTGGGGTTCTTCCTGACGATGACCACTTGGGGACTAATAATCCAGCATTGATCAATTTGACTCTTAACCCATGAGGAGTAAGCAATTTCATGCCTCTCGCTTCACAAAATGAAAAGGAACCTGAATAAAATCAGAGCCGAGGGACTGTGCGACACCTTCAAACTGACACAAGGATCTCCTGCTTCCCGAGTCCTGGATCAGTGCAAAAATCACCCTGAAAACATCCTGCGTTTGCTCCACCCACTCACTGACCTTTTGCTGCATCCTTTCCTCCATCCCCTTGAAGATTAAGTCCCCCCAGCAGAAGATTCTGTGACTGTATGAGGCAAAAAAAAATAATTCATTATCTCAATCACGCTGCTGCACCGAAGTGGAGGGGGAGGCAGCAGGATTATGCCCCGTGCCTTTGTCCCCTCCCACTCAACCTGCGCTCTGCCAGGAGCTCAGTGAGGGGCCAGGGGCTCTGAGGTGAGGGGACAGTGTCCATGGGAGGCTGATGCGAGAATGACAGGGGAAAAATGACTGAAAATAAGTTACAGGAATAATAAATAAAGAATAAAAGGTCATCCCAAGATGAGAGCTTTTAGAAAAGGATGGTACTTCAGCCGTCAAATGCTGTGCTCTGCAAGTGGTTTGTTTACTAATGTGAAAACCTTGAGCAGATGTTTTCACCTTATTTTCTGCAGGAAAATGCCCAGGCGGATGCTGGGTGCAGCACTGGGTGCACTGGGCACTTCTCAAAAGCCCTTACAGCTGCCGTAGGGAGGTGAAGCTGGCGTCAGCCCCAGCAAACAATCAGAGGCTGAGGCACAAAAATCAGCATTCAATAAAAAAGGCAGAAAGCTGCAGCTCCTCTTGCCTCCTCCTGCTAAGGAGAACAGTTTCCTTTGTTGTTGTTTTGGGTTTTTTTTTTGGGGGGGGGTGGAATGTTCCGCCTTTTAATTGTGT
>JANIJG010004634.1:2744-19483 GCA_024611175.1 Megaceryle torquata | reverse complement strand
AAGGTTTCAGCACAAGAGCAGACTTTAAGAAGACGCTTAAACACATGTGGGGTTTTTTTCTCTGTTTGTTTGTTGGGGGGTTTGTTTTTTTCTTTTTGTTGTGTGTTTTTTTTTTTTTTGTTTTTTTGTTTTGTGTGTTGGGGGGGGGGGGGTGGTGGGGCCCGTGGAATGTTCCTCATTTTAATTGTGTTTAGATGCCAGGCTGAGCTCTCATCTGCTCAAGCTCGGGGCTCTGCCTGGTGCAGGGTCTGAAGCTGGGCACGCGTTGAGGTGTGATGCTGGCGGGGATGAGAGCCTTGCTGGGACAAGAGCTGCAATGTGACTTCAGCCACTCGCACCTCACCCTCCAGCTGCTCTCACATCACCCTCCACCATGGGTTCTGCCTGCCCAGGCAGGTCCAAAGGCAGATTTCCAGCACAGAGGCTCAGCCAGGGAAAAAATTCCCTGTTTTTCTCTTTTCTGGTGAGAGGGTGAGGTGGCACCTGACTGTGCTCACCTACAGACCACCGAAGAGCTTGTGCCATGTGCTCAGGGGACTTCACAAGGACAAATTACATTTCAGGAGCTGCCTCCTCCACTCCAGAGACCTGGACTTGCCAGCTTGCCCCAAGCAGGGCAGGGAGCTCCCTGGGTTCCTCTTTGCTGGGTGATGACTGGCTGACTCCAAGGCTTTGGGTCTCGGCTGTGGCAAGGGGCACAAGAGAGACCGCTCATGGAGGGGAGCTCTGGGGATGCAGCAGCTGAATTCAAGCTGTGGGTGGCCTGAAAAGAGCATCCCCTTGCCCAAGCATCTCCTTGCCTGAGCATCCCTTCACCTGAGCACCCCCCCATCCTCACAGCATGGTTTCCCTGGGCTCTATCTTAGGGGCAGGAGGTGCTCAGCTAAAGCTGCCCAATGTCTACCCTACATTGCTCAGCCTTCCTCGGCCAGGTTCCCCCACGATCCCCCCGCCATGGACCCAGCTCCTGAGGGACCACTGAGGCAGCTCCCGTGGGTTCGTCGTAGCCACTAAGCCATTCCTTTATCTATTTATTTGTTTATTCCTCTCTGGCTTTGGCGAGCCCTCCCCTCCATATCTATAAGGAATTATCAAATAAAACGCACTTCACATTAAATCAAGGGAACATTTCAACGGCCAGATTTAATAACACAAAATAAAGTCTTGTGGAAACCCACACACAGCTGTGGAAACCCCAAAATAAATCAATTTTCAAGTGGCTGTACAGAAGCCAGGGAGCAATTTTTTTCAAATTGCCTTTTTTTTTTCCCCCCCCTAATATAACAAACTCCTGCCCAAGGTTGCACTGCAAATGGGAAAAGAACATGCTCATTTTCTTATCAATACGCTATTGTAAAGAATAATAATCAGCCTCTCCAACAGCACTATCATGGTTTTTACATCTATTCTTCTGTTTCCCCTAAGTAGAAGGCAAGTGGAAGAATTAATTAACACGAGATTGGATTAGGGCACATTGACTTACAATGCGTTTCAGACAAGTACGTGTGATCAGAGCAGAAGAACATATTCTAAATAAAAGTAGGGATGTGTCATTAAGGCATCTGATTTGCTTCCGAAGCTTTATGAGTTAACCCTATGTGGGCAGGGACACTGCCAAGGGGAGAGAAAGACAGAGCCGTGTCCAGAGAGGGGCTGGACCTGGTCCCAGAGCTGGTGGGGCTTGGTCATTCCCTTCAAGAACTTGAGTCCTGAGAACTGGAGAGATACCAGATATCTGGAAGATGGAAAATAGGTTTTCTGTCCTTAAATCAGGAAGAAAGAAAGAAATTTAAAAAAAGGAGGAAGAGCAGAGATATTATGGAGCTGTCAGCTCAGCATCAAGTCTCAGAAAAGTACTGGAGCAATTAATCAAGGAAATTTTAAGTATATGGAACAAGGAGATGAGTAACAACTAATATGGATTTGTCACAAAATAAATCACGTCAAATCAGTCTAACTTCCCCCTGCAGCAGGCCTCGTGTAGAGGAGAAGCTGTAGATGTTGTATATCTGGCAAGGTTTCTGATTCGAGCTTACCAAGGGAGCATAGCCTAGAGGGAAACGCTATGGAGAAGGTGGAGACTGGAGGACTGCAGCCAAGGATGAACTTGAAGAGTGGCCAGATGGGAGAACATCCCCAGCAAGGTTCTGAACCTGACCTGGAATGTTGCCAGGGATGGGCATCTACCACCTCTCTGGGCAACCTGCTAATACCCAGCAGGGCTGGGTCATGACGTGATGCTTGCTTTCCAATGCACAAAAAGACCAAAGACCAAACCAAGTCTGTCTCCCTGCTCAATTTATGCATTCCATTGATGCTGTTTCCTCAGCCATATTTTCTTTTGTTGCTTTCAACGCCCATTGTCTCTCTCGAGCAGACAATTTGGGGTCAGGCAATCCAGCTTTTATACAGCAGCATTCGAGGAGATCTGGGGTGAAAAGATAGCACTGCAGAGAGCCTGACCTGGGTCTTTAGGAGCAGGCTGTATCAGCTGGCAAAGAAGGCACCTACAGAAATGAATTCATGGCCATGCCTGTATTTTAAAGTCATCTTGACTATAGAGGGTCTATCCCAACACTGTTACAGGGTCATGGTCCACGCACCCATCAGCTTCATTACATTTCAGCTCAGACCCCAACACCCCAGCATCTGTAGGGATCAACACCAGCCCCACTGCTCTGAAAGCACCTTCCAACCTTCATCCAAATTTCCAGTCTCTCTGCAGGACGCTACTCAGCCATTTAGGGGTTTGGAGAGTTGGCTGCTGTTTCCTTGCTATCATTCTAGTGCAGGAATGCTCCATCCCATAGGTCTGGCAGCCACCACCAGGTTTCCAGTGGGCAAGGTCCTACCTAATGCTTTTCATGTGTTCATACACTCACAAGGGGGGGGGGAATAAATATATATATGTATAAAAGGAGGAGAAAAATAGATTGCAAAATGCTCCATTACCCCCCCTCCTCACACTCCCACCGCTGGAATTTGTGGTTTCTTTAACTGGGTCTTTTTTTCCTCCACATATCCCACATGGTCGCCAGCGCTGTGATACATCTGTATGGGAATGTGTTAGTCATATTCAGCTTTTAATTACAAGATATGGTATAATGCTATTCCTATCCCGAGACAGAGTTGGTCTTTCTACTGTATTTATGGTCTCCTACACGTTTCATTTATGAAGCAGTTTCTGGAGTAAAATGGTTGGAAATATCCTTACTCATGCTATGTTGTTTCTGCCTACAAAGCCTTCATGTGATGGCAGGAGTGTCACTGGTCCATGTCAAATACTTCTGATAAATCACTTCAAGAAGGATATTTGGCTTTTTCAGAGGAAAAAGACACGAGCAGGCTGCGGGAGCCTCATCCTTCTCCAGACCCATCAACCATCGGCCAAGAGATGTGTTTTGGTTGACTTAGCAATACAGTTACCCTAAGACATGGCTACCAAAGAATGTTTGTTAGGTAGCAGCCGTGCTGTGGGACTGTTAACCCTGGCCGGGGACATGTTACGTGACACAAGCACTTCAGGATGGAAACCCCTCAGAGATGGAAATCCTGCAGGGATGAAGAGTGCTGCTGTTCCTGCAACCACCAACCTCATCGTTTGGTCCCCAAAATTCACTTGCTGTTTAAGAAACCCTTTCACCTTCACAGCAGCACAGCTCTGGTTAAATCTGGGGGGTAAAATATTAGGTGGAGACAGAGCAGGTGGGTTGAGTTCATTATTAGCTTATACATCATCTCCCTGCTGAAACTAAGGGATTAGACCCAGCAGTAGGTGGTGCTTAGTGATACGGTTTAGTGGCTGACTTGGCACCTGTTGGACTCGATCTTAAAGGTTTTCTCCAACCTAAATGATTCTATGATGTACAGACTGAAGATTCAGTATTATAGTCTCATTCTCCTGTGTCTGCAGAGGACTGTTCTAGTCTTCTATAGGTGGCCAGGAGGTGGCCACCATTCAAATCCTAGTGAAAATTAACTTCTAGATACATATATAAATATCAGTTCTATATTTCTATACATCCTAACCCTAAGGGGACACCTTCTTGTGGCCTTTCAGAACTTCAAAGGAGCCTAGAAGAAAGATGGGGACAGACTTTTGAGCAGGGCCTGTTGGGACAGGACAAAGGGTGATGGATCTAAACCAAAAAAAAAAAAACAAACCCTAAAAACTAACAGAGTGAGATTTAGATGAGAGAAAAGGAAGAAATTTTCTATGCTGAGGGTGGGGAGAGCCTGGCCCAGGTTGCCCCGAGAGGTGGTGGCTGCCCCATCCCTGGCACCATTGCAGGGGAGGTTGGCTGGGGCTCTGAGCACCCTGCTCTGGTTGCAGATGCCCCTGTTCCATGCAGGAGGGGTGGAGTAGGTGACTTTTAAAGGTCCCTTCCCACCCAAACCAGTCTGGGATCATCTATTTCTGCAATTAAAAGATGAAGTGCACAATTAGCCTAACAAGCCATTTGCTGCTGTTGTGGCAAGTTGCTGGCCACAAAGCAGGGTTGTGATCTCACAGCCTGGATGGCTCATCCAGTGCTGGACATGTTCTGAATTACTCGTTAGGAAGGGAGAAGAGCTGTAGCTCTGCCCTGAGCTGTCCTCCTGACTGCTGCTCTGCTGGCTTTTTGCTGGCCAGAGCTGCCCGGTCCTGCAGGTGCCCACGGTCCCACCGGTCCCCAGCAGCACCACCCTGGGCAGGGGCAGCTGATGCTGCTCCCAGAGCTCAGATCCAGCCGAGCCAGACATGGAAGAGCTTCACCACCCCCCCGTGCAGAGCGGAACGCGGCTGGGGCCGCTCTTTGTGTGCCTTCCTCGCTGTATCGCGCGTCGAGCTGCCGGAAGCCCACACTAATTGGTACCAGAGCCTGGTGGCCACAGAGGGCCGGGATGGGTGCATTCGGGTCCTGCCCTTTACTCTGTGCTCGTTTAGTGGGACCCTACAGCAGGTTGGGGCAAGGTGGCTGTGCCCAGCAGGGAACCCTTGCCTGGCAGCCTCCTGCCAGCGCCCATCCTCCAGCCTCAGGGCTGCTGCTGGCCACGGGCAAGCACAAGATGGGAACCGAGCCCTAAGCTGGACAAATCTCACAGCCCTACCAAGGAAGCCCAGATTTAGATAAATAGGAACAAGCTGGGACGCAGAGCCAGGAGTTAAGACAAATGTAAGACAAACCCTTTGAATCCAATTCTGACTTTCTCGTAAAGCTCCCGCTGAACTCAGCGGCTGGTCGGGGGCAGAACATTTGTTCCCCATTAGCTGTAATTGTTGTTGATGTGTCTGTGCTCCTCAAGTCCCTGGCAGGACGAGGCGCAGACGTTCACGGGGCTGCACATCAAGCAGCCGGGTTTGGGGGACACACACACACACATCTCCAGCCAGCCCCTCAGCAAGAAGGAGCTCGCCAAAGATATCAACCCTTCCAGCCACGCTGGGCTGATGCACACATCACCCCTCTCTCTGTGCTTTACATCACCCCACCTCACAGGCTGGGGGTGGGGTTGGCCATCTTTAGAATCAAGGTTGACAAAATTAAGCATTTGGGAGAGCAGATGAAAGAAGAAATCTGCTGGAGAGTTTAGGGCAGGCTCACCTCCAGGGATGGGTGCTTGGCTCTTTGAGCTGCAGCTCAACTATTCAATATTAGCAGCTCTTTTTAATGGGAGCCCAGCCCAGGACCCTGCTTTTATCCCAGGGTGACTGTCGGCTACGAGAGCACTCCCCTGACCTCGCAGCACCGACAAGCAGCAGAATCGGGCTGTGACCAAGGGCTGCCTTTTGCCCTTAAACCTTCCAAAAGTCTACTTTGAACCTCCCTCCAGATCAGCAGGGCGTAACCAAAGGGCATTTTTGGTTCTGATTGCCACAAAGGAGACAATCTTTTTCCCTTGGGAATCATGACAGTCACCTAAAGGTTTGCTGAAGAGCAGCTCTGGATACTCAGGTTCCTTTGAGAGCAAGAAGTGGTTGGATTTGCACAACAAAAGGACTCATAAAAAAACCTCAAAAATGGTTCTTAACTTGACAAGCAAGCACCACACAAACCCACTACCCAGGTTTGCCAAGCCCCAGGTGACTATTGCCCCTGACTGGGGGGGAAGTGATGCTTCCCACACCACCACCTCGCAAGTCTTTTGGGGCTGTTTTCCTACTTTCTGCTCCCTCCCTGCTCTTGTGAGATGTCTCCCAAGATGACACAGGGCTGGGTCTGACTCCTGCCCTTGCAACATCTCCTCTCCTGACCTGTGCTCCCAGCTTCCATCCCCAGATCCTGCCGGACCTGTGTCATTCCGCCCCCCTCCCCCCCAAGGCTGACACCCCCCGTATGGGGTTCAGCTGGTTGAGCAAAGCCCTTGCTCCCCATGCAAATTTCTGACTAAGTGGCAAATCTCCCAGCCTGCTGTCTTCCCTAGTTTTCATTTCCGGAGTTGTTTTAAGAACTTGCACCTGTGTAATAACCAAATACCAGGTTAAAATTGATACCAGCCTTCCAGGAGGCTGCTTGACCCACCCCAGCTTTAAATGTGATCTTTGAATGGATAAATTTTAGACCTTAACACATATTTTCCTTCCTTGGAAATATGCCGTGCGCTCCTGGCACGTAGGAAAATACCAGAGAAATTATTAATTGTTAATTAATTAACCAGAGAAATACCAAAAATTAGTATGAAATAAACCTATGACATTATCAGCCTTCCTTAAATGAGTATTTGCTGGTAGAAGGAGACAGGGAGAGGGCAAAGGGATGGAGAAGGAAAAGGAAGAGAAGGATAACACAGAGTATCCACCAGCCTCCAATCCATTTCCATCCCCAAGCCCACCAGAAAACACACTGTGGGAAGATGAGACCCCAAATGCATTCATGTGAAACTGAGTGGGCTGGAAAAGACCCTGCAAAGGTGGTCCCAGGGCTGGGAGAGCCCCCACAAAGGTGGTCCCCAGATGCTGGACCCTAAATTCACTCACGTGAAAGAGACCCCACAAAGGTGGTCCCAGGGCTGGGAAAGCCCCCCCAAAGGTGGTCCCACAGCCTCTAAGGTGGTGTGAGACCCCACCAGAAGCACAGCTGGGACCACCATGAGTGCTGGTATCCAGCCTTTCACAGATGTGCTCCAAGGGTGATGCTGGGTCCAGGCAGAGAAACCTTGGGGTGCACAGACCCCATCAGCTTCTCACCGTGCAAAAATAATGGCATGAAACAGCAAGATGGTCCCATTAAAGAGAGGGGTTCAGGGATGGGGTGACCCTATCAGCTGTCCTGTCAGCTTTGAGGTCACTGCTGCATGGAACTGTGACCAGCAGCAAACACTGGGATGGCACCTCAGATCTGCAGCTCCCCAGGCAAGGTGCAGCGCTGGGAGCCTGTGGTGGGTGCCAGGGAGAGGCAGCCCGAGCAGGGAAGAGGGGAAGCTGCCAGGTCACCCACCCCACGATGGGACCCTGATATCCCCCCAGGGAGCCAGATGAAGAAACCTCCTTATTTTGCACTTTTTTTTTTTAGCTTCCCCCCTCCCCCAAAAGAATGGGAACCAAAAGCCGTGGGCACGTTGCCGGGACCGGCCAGCCCCAGCCGGCCCCAGCAGCCGCCGAGACAATACCCGGGGCTGTGGGAAAAGCAAGGCAGGAAGGAACCGGGGACCAGCCCCAGCTGCAGCATCTGCCAGAGTCATGGCCCTGCCACCCATCACCCCGGCACGGAGCTGGAGGGGGGGAGCTGGGAGCAACCCCCCTCTCTGCAACAAGCAGTAGCAGAACCTGCCCAATCCATCAAAATTAACTCAAAAGGCATCGCCTGCAAAAGCTGCAGCCTCCCAAAGAGAGCAGATGATATCTGGCCTCCTCCAAACCATCTAATTGGCTGTGTCTAGGAGACGTCTCTCTCCACCGAGTAGCTGATCAGTTTATACCCAGTCCCCACCGCCCAGAAGACGATAGCATGAAGGCCTGGCAGTAGGTCTCCAGATTTCTGGCTCGCCTCCACCACAAAGCCCCAGTTTGACTGGCTGAGCCCGTTTAGAAGAGAGCTAGAATGACTAAACACAAATTAGAAGGCGTATGATATAATTTCTGCTGCTAACAGCGCATCAGAGGGCTGTGGGGAGATGCTTGCTCAATACAGAGGAAGGAATGTTGATGAGAAATTAGTCAGCAGCAGCAAAATGAATACACAGTTTTCCCAATAAGAGCTGACTGCTTTATTTACCCATCTGGGATGAATTTCTGTGCTTTGTGCGGAGGAATGAGCAGCAAGGGGCTGATTGGAGCCCGCATTCCGATGCAAGATGTCTAATTTAGCTCTCTGTATTCATCTGCCCTCACGCTCCGAGAAGGAGCTCGAAGGTAGAGGTGCAGCAGCAAAGCAGACGGGAGCTTTCCATCAAAATCAGAGGAATTGACAGAAATAAAGAGGGTTTGGGTTTTTTTTTTGCAGGGGGTGAAGCAGTGGCAGCATGTTTCACCAGGGGACAGAGCCGTAGCGAGCTGCGAGGGCAAGGTGAGGGTTACGTGTGTCCACGGGGGCTGTTAAACCAGCAGTGGGGATGGTGAACATCAACACCCCCATTTCTGAGCAGATCTAAGCCAAATTCTGCTGCTGCACTGTAAAAATACCTGCTTCTCTCTTTGGGGATCCTTACCCATCCTAGCATCGCTGTAAAGTCTGGCAGGAATAAACTAATCAGCAGTGCTGGGGAGCAGAGAAAGGCTGAAGAAGTGAGAGAAGTCAGGAGCTTTTGGTTGTTAGATGAGTTCCTCTGACAGAGATTTCACAGGCAATCAAAAAGGAAGCGTGGACCAATTATCTGAAAAGAGATCTGCTGGAAACACTCCTTCAGCCCCAGGCTAGTGCTTGAAATACCCTAAAAACCCCTGCAAGGCTTTTATTAAAACAAAGAAACCAACCAACCAGGTGAACACATCACTTTTCACCTTTCCAAACAAACCGATTCGCTTCTTAACCACGCTGGGAATCGCACAGCTCTTTAAATAAAGGTCCCTTCCAACCCAAACCATTCTCTGATCCGGCTCCATACCCCTTGTCACCCACCTCTCCCCATGCTGTCTGCTGGGTCAGCCTCCTGGTGAGGCTGCATTTTGGTCCTCTCCATCACTAGTGCTGTAGCAGGTTAAAGTTTTCCTCCCCACATCCACTTTTGACACTCTCAGCCCCAACAGAACCATTTTGGATCCGTTTGCTGAATATTCCCAGGACACAGGAAGAGTATTTCTAGGGCTGGTCTAACTGGTGGTTAGTACTTGGGCTGTAGGGATGAATAAACCGCCTGTAAAACCCCAAGGGGTGCTGGCAGATCCTCAGCTGGTGTAAGTTATCATACCTCCACAAACTTCAAAGGTTACTGACTTCAATGAAGCTAAGACAATTTACAGCAATCGCAGATCTGCCTCTAATTACGCCGGCTCTGATGCTGCAATATCCTCGAATCCGACTGACTTCCGACCGACAGCATCAAACAGCCCTGGGGACGGCTCCCCGCAGCTGGGCAGCCCCGGGGCAGGGCTGCTGGTACCCGGGAGGTGCGGGATGAAGGGGGTAGGGTGCTGGGGGAGGCCAGGTTTGGAAGGGGCACCGGGCAAAACCCAACCTCGCTGCAAAACGACTGCAGGTTTTCTCCCACCCTGTCCTCAAGTGGGTTGGATGCTCCCCTGGGATGTTCCAAGAGCAATATTAATTATTTATTTTTGTTTCTTTTTAGTGCATAACTCTTTTAATCCGAACCACATTTTTGCAAAGGAACCACTACATATTTGCTGTGGGCTTTGTTTTGTGTCCTGCTTCTCCCCCCCCCAACCCCGAAATAAATCCTGCGTGCCAGATCCTCTTCGGATGTAACTCATTGTAGGTCTCAAAACTCATTGTAGGCAACTTGAAATGAACTGGCTCTCTTTGCACCAGCCTTTTGTGTCTTGCTCACCGCAAAAATCCTGCCCTCTCCCACGCATTTTGCTGACGGGCAAAGTTTCCCCAAATATTCTCATCGCTGTGACAGAGGAGAAATAGCTCAGAGAGGCAGGACATTGGTATTTCTGGAGTTCAAGCTGCTAAGCATCGTGCCATGGGACAGGGCAGAGGGGGGTCCCACCCCCCGTACAGACCTGCCTGCGGGGATGGGGAGGACATGGGGACACTGGGCTGCTCCCCAGCGGGGAGGTCACCGAAGGGCTGGGAGCACTTGACAGGGTCTCTAGAGGTTTAAAAGATCTTACTTATCCTTATCATTATGCTCCAAATCTGATAGTCTTATTTCTCAGCTAAAATAAGATCAATTGACAGAAGATAAGAGTGGCTCAGCAGTCTTGCATTTTTGCCTCCGTTAATCTCAGATTAATTTTAATGATCTTTCCGTCCCTTTTATTCCACATTATTCAGGAGTTTCCCATAATCTTTGCCTCTCAGGGTGGCTCCGCCGTCTCTAATCCACGTCGATATTTTGGGCTTCTCTTGGCACTCCTCCCCATTCCACCAAAGCTTTTGTTGTCACCTGCTTGTTCCACAGCCACCTTGCCTTTTGTTTCTCTCTTGCCACTGCAGTGATGTTAACAGGCAGTAGGAACTTGGGATGGGCTTAGAAACCAAAGGCTAAACCCAGCTCAAAGGCTAAACCCAGCTTGCTTTTCCCTCCCCAGAGCACTGGTTGGCTGGTGAGCCAGCTGAGACCAAGGACACAGTGTTTGGGGCTGCTGTGGTGCAAAGCCCCATGCCCTGAGGCACCATCCCATGGAGCTGGTGGCCAAACAGCTACAGGTGCTGCTGCTGCTGGGGGTGGGTGTGTGGTGCCAACACCGTTCCCCGGTGAGGGGAGCAGAAGACATCTGCAATTAATGCCAAGCACAAATGTTGCTTTCAAGCCCCATTGCTGGGTCAAATCTCACAGCTCAGGTCCCATTCAAGGCAAAACCATCACCCAGGAGCTACAGGAGTCAAGACAGTGATGCCTATGAGCTCTGCACCCCAAACTGGGGACACCGAGACACCCCAGTGACCATCTTCACATACTGAGGAAGGAGCTCTGTTAAAGGACGCAGAGTCACCCCCAAAATGACATTACAAACGGCTTTAGAGGAGCTGGCTGTGGTTTCTGCATCACACCCCACTCAAGCACCACGACCCAAGTCCAAAGTCCCTCAAAAATCCCCGTGAACAGCAAGGGAGCAGCACCAGCCCTTGGACATGCCAGAAAACCCCAGGACACACAGCCAAAGCTCCACGATTTCAGAGGGGGCTCAAACCCAGCCTCAGACACACGGTGACACCATCTCGTGGGGATCCCCTGGCTCTGGGGCTGCGCCAGAGGGTCAGCCCAGACACCCATGGATGGGCCAGGGGATGTCTGAAGAATTACACTTGGTTTTAACAGCACACGGAACGATCCCAGTGCTCCGCAAAGGCTCAATAGCTTTTTCCACATCTGCGTGGGTAAAACTAAGGGTTTGTCTTGACTAATCACCCACATTTTCTATCACAATCGATTCTCTGCTGGGTGTCCACGTGCTGGTGCACACCAGAGTCACCAGGACTTTAATTCTACCTTCCAGGGCTCCTCACAAACCATTAGATCCCAGCAGCTCACTGGGAATGGGGGGGGGACACAGGCAACACTGGCTTGTGCCCTGGGCTCAAGTACAACCCAAAAGACAACGAGAGCTCAGAAGACCACAATACATTGTACTAAGGGGATGTTTCACCCTCAGATTGGAGTCTGGGTGCTTCTGGTAGAAAGCTTTTTATCCCCAGAGTTGCTGAGTTGGAGGCTTTAGTGGTGTGGCACCTGGCACAGGCCAAAAAGCCACCTGGAATGTTCCCTTCTCAGCTGCATCCGGGTGTTAGGTAACCCCAGCCCAACAGCTCGGAGTATGCAATGGAATAGATGTTGGGTTTGGTTTCCACCCTCCTCTTTTTACAGCTGTGATTTTTCTCTCTGGATTACAGCACCACTAAGCCCCCCCCCAGCCCAGCATGCCCTACATTGCCAGCACTGGTCCCAGCACCCAGAGCCCGGAGAGCCCCGGCTGAACAGGGAGGGCTCTGGCAGCTCACTGACACCTCACTCTTCTGACAAAGTTTTAACAACAACAACAAAAAAAAAAAGCAGCCAGAAGCAACAAAATAGTTCTGGCCTATTTCAGATGATTTAATCCTCTTTAGACTTCTCTGAAGCTCCGGCTTACAGTTATTCGGCGCATTTCAGTAAGCATCCGGGCGCTCCCCGGCACATCTGCACCAAAGTTTGCTTGGTGCTGGCTTTGAGCACCGGGAGGCTTTGCTGGGCTTCTCTCAGAGGTAGAGCACAGTTTTATTTGCAGCACATTTTACTCCTCCAATGCTCTTTTTTTGCCCGCTAGAGGCACTGAAAATTTGTGGATGGAAAGTTGTTCCCATCTCTTAGTGAAAAATAAATCCTATTAAAATAATTTGTTGGTTTTCTCTCTTTTTTTTAAAAAACTTTTGGAATAGAGAGCAGAGTCTGTATTCCTGCCCTGGGCCTTTCCAGGGTCTGTGGTAGGACCTGGGTGAGGTCTACATCACTCCACCACAAACCTGTTCCCTGCCAGTGCCGGGAGCACCTCTGCCCAGCTGTGCTGGGGAGCGGATTTAGGAGGCGGCTGCAGGATTTCTCTTATAAATAACAATATTGGCTTAGCAGAGTAAAGAAGATAAATGAGTCCTAGCTAAGGATCTACCCGAGGTATTTAGCACTTCTGGAGGGATGCCAGGGCTCCAAGTCCCACACCACAGATGGAGGGATGAGCTAAACCCTGGGGCTCTGCCTCCTCCCCAGCAGCCACCCCGCTCCTCAGGGCCAGGCAAATCCCCCCGGCTTCCCCTGGAGCATCCCGGGTCCCCGGGGGGAAATGACCCCCCCCCCCCAGCACTCTCCTCCCCAGTGAGGCCACGCGACAGAAACACCGCTGAGGTTTTTAAGCGCAGGGGGAAGGCTCCCAGGTCTCCCAGCCCCACCGCGGGGCGGGCTGACTACAATCTGATTAACACTAGATTACAACAGAGTGGGTTTTTAAGAGCTTAAAAGCAGCTCACGCTACAGAAATCTCTCTGATCATCTAAGCAGAGGTATTGGAAGAAATCAGCACCTAGAAGCGGGCAGAGTATTTTCAGCATTTCTACCAAAAGGGCTATTGACAGAAAAAGAAACTTTTTGTCCCCTTAGGCATCATTTGCAGAGGCTCCAACAGGTCAGAAGGAATCGGCACCTCACATCACTCCCCGAGGGAGATTCCAGGGCTCTCTGGGGGTATTTTGGAGTAATGTTTTCATTTTCCACCAGAAGAGCTTCCAGGTTTCCACCCCAGAGGGGAGGGGAAACATCAGCAGCTTTGCCCACACTGCCGATAGCAGCATCGGGTGGGAAGCCACTGGGGAAACTAATGGGGGGGTGCAAGAGAACCCCAGAATGCCCCTTTACCCAGGGAAACAGCTACTTAAGTCTTCTCAGAAGTTCCTCAAACAGCCTTTGAGCCTGACAGCTCCCAAGGACACGGGAATTAGAAGAAAGGAGGAGGAGAAGCTGCCCAAGTTATTCTAAGAGTGCACAGTCAGTAGCAGCCAAGTGAAATGAAGCAAAACAAAGCAAAATTGGAGTTCCAGGAAACATCACTGACCTGTCTGAAGCCAGATTGCTGCTGCCAGCGCCTTGTCACCTCCTCACAGAGGTCCCACACAGCTCCAGCCTGTCCTGGGGTCACCACACCACTGGACAAATACCCACAAAACTGACTTGCCTTCAGTAACCAACCTTCTGCTGCCAACTGGCTTTGAGCTTCAAGAATAAATCACATGCCTTGCCTCTGATTAACCAATTGATTAATTGATTGATTGCTTCTATAAACACACCCAGGAGCCCCTCCCCTTGCTCAGGGAGCCAGGCAACTTTTATCCCTTCCTCTTTCACCTCTACACTGCTGCCTTTGGTCTGGTGATTTCCATAAGCTACTTCCCATCCCCAACCCTCTCCCTGTGCTGAGGCCAAGCCTGTCAGAGGAGATGCTCTGTGTGACTTGGTGCCCATGCCACCAAACGGATGAGAGCCAGGGTTAAAGCAGCCTGGGGAGCTGCTGAGAGCAGGGCCAGCAGCAGCTGGCATCTAAATGTAAAAGGACAATGCTGCATGAAAGGCTTTGTCCAGGGGGATCCCTCGCTGTGCACGCACCTAAGCAGGTTTAGATCTCCCAACCACCACAGCACAAAGCAGACAAGACCAAGGGAACTGCTTTTTAGCCTCAGCACGGGTTTAAAAACAAACCAAACCAAACAAACCAAACCAAAAAAACCCTCCCCAAACCTACATGTCTGCAGATCACTGCCAGGGACTTGACAGAAAGGGGTGCAGGGAGGGAGCCCAAGAGGTCTTCTCTGGCTCAGAAAGGGGGTGAAGTTCCTCATTACCCCCTGCCATGTAACGCAGCTGAGCTCTGTGTCTGAGCTCCAGCCGACAGGACAGAGCTGTCCTGTTCCCAGTGCTCAGGCTTCGAAGATTTACAAGCTCAAGACACTGGAGATGTATTTACTGGCTACCAACATAATCACAGCAGAGTAATTGCATATGATATCAAGCCAACTTTCCTAGAGCTGTCAGCCATGGGATGGGCTCATCCAGACTCTATCTATAGAGACGCCACCAGAATGAGACTCATTCTTCCACCCTTCAGCTCTTCTATTCTTTTCCAGAAGCAATTTGGAGCCCTGTTGCTTTATTAGTAAACACACACACAAAAGCCCAAGGTCCTCATAAATGAATTACCCGCTGAATGTCCTGTTGAAAGGCCTCAAATGCAGCGTGGTTGAGTTGCTGTCAGTGGCCATGTTTCCATCCTGGGCACCTCTCTGCCTGGCCCTGGGGTGGCAGAGCTGTGCCCAGTGCCCCCCTCCTCCCACCTGTGGGACCGATGACACCAGGCATGGCACAGTAGAGGAGGACTTGTGGCACCTGGGTGCGCGTGCTGGGCAGGTGGCTCTGGTGGCATCTTCAGAGTGGGCAGCGCAGGCAGAAACAGGCAAGGGGCTCCTGCTCGGTCCAGGCTGGTGGTGTTGGGAAGGAGAGGTCCAGTGGCTGTGGATAAAAAGTGAGCGAGCGGGCAGGGGTTCCTCCAAAATGACCTGAGCTGGCAGGACACCTGCAGACCTCCACCAGCCTCGAGGGGCTGGCCCTGAACCTCCCATACTCCACGGGGGATTAATCAGATTATTTTCTGTCTGTGAAGTCTGAGCACCCTCCCCCCAGAAATGCCCTGGTTAAACATCTCATTTCATTTGCAACGCTCTCAGAGACCAAACTCCACTGTTCAGTAGCCGCACCAGGTTGTGGCACGAGAAGCCATGGCAATAAAGCTCCGTTCACCAGTAGAACTATGATCCTTGAGGTCCTTTCCAACCTGGGATGCTAGGATTCTGTGAACCTTGAGGATTCTGTGAACCCTGAGGTCCTTTCCAACCTGGGATTCTAGGATTCTGTGAACCCTGAGGTCCTTTCCAACCTGGGATTCTAGGCTTCCGTGAACCCTGAGGTCCTTTCCAACCTGGGATTCTAGGATTCTGTGAACCCTGAGGTCCTTTCCAACCTGGGATGCTAGGATTCCGTGAACCTTGAGGATTCTGTGAACCCTGAGGTCCTTTCCAACCTGGGATTCTAGGATTCTGTGAACCTTGAGGATTCTGTGAACCCTGAGGTCCTTTCCAACCTGGGATGCTAGGATTCCGTGAACCCTGAGGTCCTTTCCAACCTGGGATTCTAGGCTTCCATGAACCCTGAGGTCCTTTCCAACCTGGGATGCTAGGATTCCGTGAACCCTGAGGTCCTTTCCAACCTGGGATTCTACAACTGCTTGATTGGGAAGCGCTCTGTCAACCTTCCCAGCACATGAAGAAGCCCAAAGTTCCCGGTGCTACCATCACCACCAGCTCCTCCGGCCACCCAACACGAAAACAAGTTTTTACCCCAAACACACACATAATGATAAAAAAAACCCCTTTTTTTTCCCCCCCAAGAACCCCCCCTCCAAAGGCAGGGCAGGGCACGGCGGCGCCGGGCGCCGCGGAGTGAAATGAAAGGCTGATGTCGGCAAGGGTTTATAAAAATGGCACATTTATTGCTACAGAACGGTCATGTACATGACGGCATCGAATAACTACAGATGAGAAACAGGTAATGGCCCTACACCAAGCTGTCTGTGTTGGCTTGTGTCGTCTTCTCGAAGGAACTCCAGCACACAACCTGTTTGGACACTTCTACAAATCAGAAATACACCAAAAACATGAAAAAATCGAGGCACTCAGCCACACATTGAAAACAAGGTGTAACTGTTCATCTTTTTTTTTTTTTATCTTTTTTTTTTTTTTTCCTGGTATTTTTCCCTTTTTTTTTTTCATTTTTTTCCCTTTTTTTTTCGTTTTTAGTTTCATTTTTACTGCTGCAGCTATGTGTACAGTCGCAAAAATTTCCCCATTGCGACCTACAACTCAAAACAAACAGAAAAAAAAAACCCAAACCAAAAAAAAGCTACCGTACAGTTTCATCTCAATAACACATGGTAAAATAACATCTTTTAAATAGTAAAATAAAGTAACAAACTTTTACTCAGAATGATTCCAAAAATCTACAAAGAAGAAATATTCAGAATCTGACAATTTTTTTTTATTATTTTTTTTTTTTCCCGTAATATTCATGGTATAAAAGGATTGCTCCTGTGAAAAATAAGCCAAATATATTTTTATTTT
>JANIJG010004631.1:71321-97817 GCA_024611175.1 Megaceryle torquata | reverse complement strand
GGGGGGGGGGGGGGGGGGGGGGGGCGGTGGGGGAGGGGGGGGGGGGGGGGGGGGGCGAGCGGGGGTGAGGGGCGGTGGGGGGGGGG
This sequence comes from Megaceryle torquata, assembly GCA_024611175.1. Classification (NCBI taxonomy): domain Eukaryota; kingdom Metazoa; phylum Chordata; class Aves; order Coraciiformes; family Cerylidae; genus Megaceryle; species Megaceryle torquata. Next base: position 97,731 of record JANIJG010004631.1, on the reverse strand, counting down.
GGGGGGGTAGGGGGGGGGGCGCGGGCTCGGGGGCTCTCTCTGTGAACTTGAGGATGGTGGGAGGCTGGGGGAAGGCCTTATGGAGGGGGTCTCAGGGGTGCTATCGTGAGTTTGGAGCTAAGAGACCTCTGTGATCTTGGTGATGAAACGGAGCTTGGAGCTCGGGGGTAAGGGGACACACACACGACAGTAGGGGGTGATGGGCTGGGGCTCAGGAGCTTCACTGTGAGCTCAAGGATGAGTTGGAGTTTAGGCAGATCTTGGGAGGGTATCTATGCGTTTTGAGGGGGTCCTAGGGGGCTGAGGGAGACACTGGGAGGCTGGGGTTGTTGAGGATACCTCACTGAGTTCCCAGGTGGGTGATGTGGAGCTCCTGTGGCCTAGGGTGACTCCGGAGTGTTGGGGCACCCCGGTGAAGGGGGTGCGGGCCTGGAGGAGGGGAGAGCTGAGGGTTGTTTTTTATTTTGGATTTCTCTTCTAACTTAAAGTATGGCTTAGTGCAGTGATGGGCAGGGACGGTGCTTTCCCGTGAGAGCCCGCGAAGCCGTTCCCTGCCTCTCTGCTCGGTCTCTCCCCTGCCTGTCCCGGTCGAACCGCCCCCATCGCCGGCTCCCGCCCCGAGCGGCTGTAGGCCAAGTGCATCTTTTGTTCTCCCGCACCGAGCTGCGGGCCCCGAGTGCCTGCTTCGGGGCTTAACGAGCCGGCTGGGCCCGGGCTCCGCAGCTGCGGCCCCTCAAGCTTCGTGTTTTGGGCAAAACTGCGAATCCCCTATCCTCACCCCGTCTCTTGAGGGTCGAGTGACTTCCGTGGTCAGGGGAATGTTATGATTATGAAGGAGTCCGTTAACCAGAAGAGTGTTTATTTGTTCAGAATTGAGATGTTTGCACAAAAAAAAAGAGTGGTCAGCTGTGTCAGTCTGTCCTGAAATATTCACAGCACATGCAAAATTACTCTGGGAGCAAGTGCTCCATGTCTTATCCTTCTGAGCTTCTCCAATAGCTAATTAAGTAGAAAAATTCCCTCTCTGCGCTGTGTGTTCAGGGGCTTTTTTTTAGGTATTCGAGATCCCATTGTTTTGGATATTGTGCCCCGCTGACCGTTAAACAACAGGTAGTTGCCATGAAGTCCTTAACTTATAAATGGTGCCTACCTGAGGTTTAATTACCTGATGCCATTGAATTTATGTTCATTCTCAAGTACAGAATGAGACTGCTGCTTGTGCCCGGATAAATATTCTTGTAGAACTAGGAAAAGTTTCATTTTTCTGAACTTTTTCTATACTGGGAGAACTTGTAGCCTTTCACAATATTTGCATGCTTTGGACACCGACCACTTTAAACAAAAGGATATCTTTAAAAATTGCTTCCCTTTCATTTTATCACATCTACTAGCTAATGAACTCATGAAATACTATTTAGATCTAGTGTTGATTTCAAATATTTTAAATTACTTCTAATAATTTAATCTTAGAAATGAGTGGGGTTTTTTATGTACATGGTGTCAATTTAATTAGTATTTTAATGATGCACAAGTAGCTCAGTGACAAACCTGAAAGTCTCCAAACAAACCTCTCCTGATTATGGAGCTTGTTTTAGAAGGTGATGACATTTTTTTCATATCCTAGGCTTCTTTCTAGAGTAATTGAAGTAAATGACTACAGTTTGTAAAGATTCACTTGATCTCGTCTCAGTTTTAGTTTTAGTTTGGAATGAGGGAAAGCACTTCAAGTTCTACAAGTTGTTAATGTAAAAATACTTTGTGTATAAAATAACTTTGGGCTAAAGTATGAATATGATGAATAAAGAAGGAATGAAGAAATAGCCAACACAGACATGCTTTGTTTGCCTTTGCTTCTGTAGCCATTGTTTGCATTCCACTGCTGATTAAAAGTGCTGTTGTAGGGCATGCAGACAAAGCATCTGGTGGGAGTTCAGTGGAGAGTATGAAGCACATTTTCTCATAAGGGGGGAAATGTGTAAGGAGACTTAAATACGAGATCTAAATACATAAGGGCAAGGAGATGGAAAACATAACTTAAAAATTTCAGTGGAAGTGTTTGTGCTACCTTTTTATGACAATGAAGACAATTATTTGGAGTCTTTCTCAGCTGATTTTTCTGGTATAATCTTGACTGCATGATGGAGGGTGGAAGAAGAAATTAAGGATTAGCTGTTTGGTCAAACCAAGCATTTGTAATCACTTGGAATGGCTATCCATTGCAGAAAGCCAGCAGCTCCTCCGCTTGGTGGGACTTACTACTTTGTATAGGTGGTACAAGAGGGCACGAAAGGAATAGTTTTGTTAGTGGTTTGACAGATAACTAACTACACTTCTCAGGGACAGGGGTTGTGCCTAGATATTGCTTCTGTGCTCTAGTACTTTTTTGGTTTTGTCTTTCTGTTTTAAAGAAGCATCAGTAGCAGTATTAGTGTTAGACCCTTAAGAACAGCAGAGGCACCAGTGGAAGTAAAAGGCAGGCAGTTCAAGTACCTATAATGTGCTGGCTTGCCTGGCATAATTGAATTTGTTCTTTGTAACTTATTTGCATCCTTAATATTAATTGTGATAATAGGCTTTGGTTTCAAGTCCTTCACACTTAAAATACCAGTAAGATTGGATCAGCCTATATGGTCTATTAAAGATTGTGCATGCACAGTGTAAGAGCAAGATTTAAGAAATACTTTCTTAATTACATTTTTTTAGTTTGCATACCAATAATGTTTATGCTGCAAAGGACTAAGTACTATGTGTCTTAGAAAAGCAGCATGTGCTCAGACAGCAGGAAAAAGTAGTAATTTTATATAGGACTCTGATCCTAAGTATACCCTAATGAACCAAATCTGTTTTTACTCATGGTTGTACAATGTAGAGACTGTGAATACGGTAGAAAAATGACTGTCATCTGCCCCTTGCAAAACCTGTAATTTTGCTTAGCTAGATGCCCTGTTACAAGAGACATGACTGTACATCACTGCTGGCTTTAAGGGCCTGGGAACCAAAACCTGCAAATGCCAGAGCTCCCTTTAAAGGATGGACAGCTTATTAGTAAGGTTATAATCTTAACTGTGGAATGTGTCATGTCAACAATTAACTTCACACCCCTACCAAATCAGAGGGGCTCTGCAGTGCTGCATTTAAATGCTTTCAGAGTCTCCTGAGGCACCTTTTAATATGAAGAATTTCAGTACTTTTAAAACTTCATTTGAAGCTGTTAATCTTTGCTAGGTGGTGCCTGGCTTCCAACTTCTTCCGTTATCTAAAAGTGCATCTGGTTGACCACACCCTCTCATTCATGCTGCAATGTTGTATGTGTTGATGTTCTAGAATGAGTCTGCAGATTTTAAATACAGAAAATGGAGAAAATGGAGGAAACATCAGCGATGATCTAACAGCGGAAGACTGTGGCTTTTTCTTTGCACCACCGGAACCTACAGGGAGACCATCCATACTACGCCTGTCCCAGAAAGAAAACTTGCCACCAAAATCTGTGGCAAAAACTATGAAGGTAACCTTTTGCTTTTGTATTGTTTATATCCTTTCTCCTTCCATGGTTTCAGCTCCTGAAAGCATATGCTATTTAGAGCTTGATGATACTGTGGTGTTCATCTTTTTCCTTTTTTCTTCTTGTCCTTTTCTTAAAGGTAACCTTTCAGACTCCTTTAAGAGATCCTCAGACTCGAAAAATCTTAAGTCCTACTATGACGGACAAACTTGAGACTACTTTCACGCTTGATGATTGCAGTGAAGCCTTGGCGGGTGATTATTTACCTGCCTCTGCCAATGTTGAGTAAGTAATGTGTTCACCACTAGTAGTATTAGTGCTGTGGGACATGCTCGAGTTAATTATACTGGTTTTTAATGAGGAAAAGTTAATGTAATTTTGTATTTTATAACAAGATGTGAACTTCACAAAAGGACCAAAATTAATGCTGACTTTGCACAAACTTTCAAAAATAGATTTTTCTTAAAAGTAATTCCTATTATCTTGGCCATAAAGTTGAGTACTGGATTCTGTTTCTAGCTCTTCAGTAACTGATTTTTATAGAGATGACTTAAGATGTGGATAAATAGCTTGAGAAGAAACATGTTGGTCTGAGAATACAAAACTCTCTTACTATAGTAATTTTTTCATGTGAGATGAAAACTTGTCTGAAGCTAATCATTAAAGCCAAGCCTTAAACTTTCTTCTCTTGTATGTTAAGCACAGTTTTCTCTTTAGATTTTTCTCCTTAAGATACATGTTCTGAAGGGTTAGCTTGGCTTGACACCGTGAATAATGAGTATTAAGATTTTCTTTAATCTAGCAACACAAAGTGAATACAACACCAATCTCAAGTACAAACAAGTTTGTGTGCTTTTATGGTCTAGCAGCCTGTGTCTCAAAGTGACTTATGGTATCTGTCTAGAGAAGAGCATAAAGTCTGCAGTGTTCAGATTTGGGGACTTTTTGGGCCCCTCTTTAAACTTTATACATATCAGGTGTTTATATGTTACCAGTGGCAAGAAGTCAGATCTTAGCTTTGCCTTCTGCAAGGAAATACACACTTTTGCTTGTTTTCAACTACTCAATGCTCTCATTTGACCCTTATATTTTAATTTTTTTTTGGGGGGGTGAGGACACTTAAATGGTTATTTTCAATGTATATATTTGCCTCAACTGAACTTGCATGTACTTTAGAAAAGTACTTCTGAGTTAGCCACCACAATTACACTACTTAATTGCACTTAAGCCCCAAACTTGTTGATCTCATGAATAAATGAAGATTTAGTACATAGAACTCTAAGTGAATTAAAAGGGCTAGATACTGAATTGGTTTCAGTTAGGGCATCATTATGTATCAAGACATTGCTTTTACTGTGCATGTCCTTTCTACTTTTAAAATGTAAGGATCTGTTTGTAGCAAATAAGCTCGAGGATGGCATGTTGATGTAGGGAGTCACTTTCAAGTAATTAAAGTTTCAAGCAGGTGTCTTGCTCTTGACTGGCATTTATCAGGTTAAACACAGAGGGAGAGTGGGAGGGGCCTGAGTGGTTGAACCAGCCTGGAGCTGAACTGTTGCAGGGAAGAGGCACTCAGACCGGGTGAGAAGGACTTCCTGAACTCTTATCTCCCGCCTTTGCTTTTGGGTTTATCAAAGTGGTGTTTTCAGTGAGTTGCTTTTAATCGTGTTTTGTACAGCAGATACGGCTGGTACACAGAAATAATAACGTTAGGAAGGAACAAAACAATGGGAGGAAATCCTGTTTCAGGAAGTAATGGCTTAACTCTCTGTAGTCTGGGGCTAAGCCTGAAAAGTTGAGTAGATTTTGGGGAAATAAAATTGAGATCAATAACTTGTAGAACACTGAGCAGTAGTCAGTACACAAACTATTTCTGTAACCTGTTTCTTTTGCTAGAGAACCTTACCTTTCTGTTACAGGAGAATCATTTTCTTGTATACCGCCTTGCTCTTCAGATCTGCTGTTGTATAGTTTAGTGTGCCTGAAGTCCAGGTTCTGTTTTTGGAATGTGGGCCTTCATAGATGAAATACTGGTGCATACTTTTAGGGAAAATGTCAGAATGACCAGACAAAGTGATGACTAGAATGGGAGAATCTGAATCATAACTCAGTTTGGTCCTAGACTTGTGAGTCTGTCATGACTCACAGATGAATCTACATGAAGATGTACTGCTACTAGTTGTGCCTGTGTTTGAGCTGCTCACCGTTACTATCTCCTCTTAAGCAATGTATATTTTACTGTCTAGTGACACAGAAATGTCCATATGCTGTAGTGAGCAGAGCTGTCTCCAGTGGTGACTGGCTTAAGGTGACATAGCTGTGTAAAACAGCTAGTACTCTGAAGCTAGCTTCAGGGATTGATCTCCCTATAGTTCACGTGTACCAGAGCTCAAGCTTCTAACAGTTTTAGGTGACAACTGAAAACTTGCTGCTATGATTTTCTTTCACTGTCAGCTGCCTTATGTCAAAAAAGTCAGATTACTCTGACCATGCAAAGCTACTTCTGTAAATATATTTCCAAAGCTGATTTCAAATGATGTCTAAAAAAATATCTATAGCATGTGTGATTGGTGTTTTTTTTAATGCAGCACATGTCAACAAAAGACTGAAGCTGAAGCAAACAATACAGTGTTAATTACACAAATGCCAGAGAAGGTCAGTGCAGCTCCTTACCCTGATGATGAGATGCCAGTGAAGAGTCGAGGTTCCTACAGTCTTGATTTTGATAACTTAGATGACATCAATCCTTTTCAAAGTTCAGTGCAGTTGCAGCATTCTCCTGGAAATCTGCAGAAGTCTCCTGTGAGAGTACCTAGCAGCCCTGAGAAAACCGAAAAAAGTAATGATTCTTTTCTGCCAGATGACACAGCTCCTTTTGCTTCAACCACAGCAAATACAGACCGCTCAAGTGAAGATGAGAAGACCCTTTTTCCTGGAAAAGAATCTGTTTTGAGAGAGCTAGAGTCTAACAAATCCAAGCTGTCGCCTAAGCAAGCAGTCAGTGATTCTGTGCAGGATGTGAAGTCTGTTTCCACTGATATGAACCAAATTAATAATTTAGTGGGGTTAGCAGAAACACCTACATCTACTGTACAGTTATCTGGCATCTTAGGTCCCAGCAGTTCTGATCTAAGCAATTCTAAAACTGAGGAGTTGAAGCTTCATAATGTTTCAGTAGCAGAAAAAGCCTCTGCAGAAGAGTCAAAACCTGTAGAAGAGGTGGTTGTCTCCAAAGGGGAACCTGCAGAAGAGCCAGGTGTCACCAAGGCTGGACCAGTAAAACTTGAATTTGACTTTGATAATACCACTGCTAGAAAGCCACCTCCGAAGAAACTAGGTAAAAGACCTGGAATTAAGCCACCTTCCAAAAAAATTCCTATTACCAAAACAAAACCAGACAATACTGAAGTGCAAAATAAAAGTAATGTGGAAGATGAAATACCTGTTCCCAAAGCATCTTATAAATTTGACTGGGACAAACTTGATGATCCAAACTTTAATCCATTTGGAGGAGGCTCTAAAATTTCCACCTCACCCAAGTGTTCTAAACCTATCTCTCAGAAAGAGAAGCTGCAAGAGGAGCAGGATAGTACCTCATCAAGAAGGGAGCCTCTTCCAGTGGAGCAGGAAAACAGGCCAAGTACCTGTGAAATCCTTGAGAAAAGAGAACCTGAAAATCTGTAAGTAAATCTCTAGCTGAATGTAGAAGCACCTTAAACTCCTGTGAGGATGAGATGGATAGATGGTATCTCTGATTCCTGCCTCCTTGGCTTACTCCTCCTGAGGCTGTCTGAGTCTGTTGCACATTGCAACACATTGTGCTAAAGGATATAACAGCAGAACATCCTTAGGGAAACCATCTGGAGATGGCTAGCTCTGGGCAAAAGCTCTTGAATCTGGAGTAATGGGAGGGAAATGAGCATTAGTATCTTCATCAAGTGTCTTTTCTCCAGTCCTCCAAGATTAGAGTAAAATGTGGAGAAGCAGGTGACAGTTTCTGTCTTCAAAAACCAGGTAAGTAGGCATCTGCATTGCATATTGTGCAGCCTGTGAAGGGATTAAGCAGAGAACAGAATTGCCCAGTGTCCTGGCTGAACTGAGGTGCTGTTGCTTTCAGTAAATGGCCTGTCACTGAAGCTGCATGGGGTTTTTTTTGCACCATGTAAAAACTCTTGAGTGTGGGAGATGTGCTGCCTTTCCTAGAAAGTTTATTAATGTCAGCATTACTGTAGGCAGCCAGGTGTTTACCAGAACTAGACTGGCACATGATGTTCATCTGACAGGAATGTTTTCCTTGTTCCCTGTGTAATGTGATCAGCTGTTGTTTATCAAGGTGAAAAGTTAACTTGGTGCAGTCATCAGTAACTGAAGTATGGGATTTTCTGTAATGAAGTTCTGTGCTTTATACCTGTAATCACTACATTATTTTGGAAAGAGTTGCAGGTTGTAATTCTGTTCTTAATTAAACAAAAAGCCTATCTTTAATTAAAAAAAAAAGGAGCTTAACAAATGGAAAGAAGAGAACAGTGTTAAGTGAATAGAAATAAGCGATACTGCTGTGACTCTTTGCTTCCCAGATAAAATTGCCTCTGATAGAGGGAGAGCTTTCTGTCATTTAAGTTGTCACCAGACAAGACAGTGGATTTACATCTCTACCCTCTGTAAAGCTTTCTGTACTGTGGCAGTAGAAACTCTTCAAGAAGCTTACTTGGTTCAATGTTTCACTGTATTTGGTGATACATCAGAACTGGCTGTGTGACTTGGATTGATTTTTTTTTTTTTCTTCAGGGAAATCAGCAAACAGAGTGTAGTAGAAGAGAAGCCAGGAGATCAAGCAGAAGCTGAACTTCCAGGAGAGATAGCCATGGTAAGATATAGGAAAGACAGACAGTTCTTCTCAAGTTACTCCATGAAAGAGTTCTTTGACTTACCTTTGACAAACCCATATTTGTTGGCTTTTTTTATAAGAATTAGTGGTTTTCTGCATCTTTGACAGCTCTAGAAAAAAAAATCAACTGTGCAGACTTGTCTTTTGAAGGTAACATCAGAGACAGCCAAATTGGTACCTTGATATTTTTAATCTTTTTTTGATCAACAGTCACCTATAAGGACAAACATAAGGGTGTGGATTCTTAAAAAAAAAGTGACTCCTGTATAATGAGCTGTACTTGGTGTCAATAGTTTAGTGTCTATGGCTGTGAGCTCTTGGGTTATTACACTGGCTGCCCAGCTGGTTTATGACAAACCAATTTGATCATTATGATTTTCATTGCATTTAAATCATTATTTTAACAGTAAAAAAAATTTATGCTTTTTCTCATCAGGAGAAGCAAATGAGCCCATCTAAAATGTCTCCAGCTAATATCTCCTCTCAAGATAATTTGGTTTCTGCTGACAGTGGGAAGAAGTCAATGTCTGCAGAAGAATTTAAACTTGGTTCCCACAGAACTGACAGAGTAGCAGATGAGCAGACATCTAGCACTGAACCTGAGGAGCTCTTCAGACCATCATCAGAAGGTGAGGATTTTGTTTCGGAACACACCGAAATGATATTGTTACAATATATGCATATGTATTTCTCTACCTCAATTTTGGCATAGGTTCTAGTCTGTCTCATCTTACTCTTCTGAAACAAGTAAAAAGCCTACAATGACTAGTAGGGGTGGAAAATGTACCTAACTGTAATTCTAACTTTCTGGTTTAAGTTAAATTTAGAAAGCTGACTATTAGCTCTCAGCTGCTTTAAGAGATGAAATTTAGGCTGGTACAGAAACAATCTCTTCAGGGTTTTAGTGGCAGCTTTCTGTACTGGAAAAAAAAAAAGCTCCATTAAAATAACTTCTGGTATTAAAGGACTTTGTAACTTGAGAGCACAAGAGCTATGCAACTGCCTTTGAGTCTTGTAGATTGCTGCAGGCCTTAGCACTACTTGAATGCTAATTTTGTGTTGCAGTGTGGATGGTCTTTCTACTCTTGCACACCTGTCTGGAAAGCTTACTACACAGCTGTGACTTAACCACCTGGAAGGGTTATTCCGTCCAGGAATCCTTCCACACAATGCTCCTAACAAGTGATTTGACTACAGAGCAGTCTGACATGTACCTTAATGCTTGAGTGGAATCAGTATATTGAGAAATCGCTATAATTTCATTGTTTAAATCTGAGCTATGTGCTAATTGTAATGGTGAAATTGACAATCTTACTCTTATGGTCTGTTGTGTATAAAAGAGTAGAATATCTGAGCGTGTTGGCCACTTCAGCCATAGAACAACCAAAGCTCTTCAAGTGTTTGTTAAATTCCATGTATTCTTACAGGTATATGGGGACAAATGGAAGCTGTACGTTTGCTTAGCCTAGAAATCTTTGCTGATTTTTTTTTCTTTTCAGGTCAGATAGAAATATGATGCTTCGAGCAAATGAAAAACTAGATCTCATGAGATGGGGCTAGGGATTTCTTTGCTTTACACATAACTATTTGTTTCTGTCTGTGGGTGCTTCACCGTAAGACCCTATGATGATTTTGCATCTTCACTGTATCGTTTCTTCCTTTTCCAGTTCTAGGAATGGGCATAGAAATAGACTATCTGGAACAGTTTGGGACTTCATCAGTAAGTATGATATGGAAATGTTGTGTTTGCCTCCCTGGCAGAGGGGATGAGAAAGGAAAATGAAGCTGTCAAGCCTTAAAAGTTTTCATGAAATAACTTCGCTTTGAGCTTACCCACAGAAACACAGGTCCTGTCCCAAAGGAATGGGGTGGGGAGAGAATGTAACAGTGCTTTGAAAGTGCAGGATCATTGTTTAAAAAAACACTCTTTTTCTAAGCTCTTTTGTTTTATGGGCAGTTTCAGGAAATCTGTCTCTAAATTGGGCCTGTCATGTTTTAATTGGTTCAGCTTATTCTTTGTCCTGCTTTGGTCCAGAGTAGGGGTGGCTCTGAATATGCAGTGAGTGCACTGAATGGAAATTGTTTTTGATCGTGCTGTGTTTGTCCTTATTGTTGTATGAGCAAAGACAGAGAATGACAGATGCTGCTCATTCAGCTTACAATACTATCTTGCCCTTTCAGTGTCTTCTGCTGGTTTTGAATAGTTCATAAATGTTTGCTCTTTTGGCTCTCTGAGCAGATTGGGTTCACTTGATATTACGTAAGGACTTAAGCGTGTGGGCACTGAGTTCTCTTACATAATTTTTCTCCTGAGAACAATGCTCTGGCTACTGAAGAATAGGCTCACCCTCTCTCCAGAGGATTATTTATGTGCCTGTGTGAGAATTGTGTGTTATGCCATAAAGCAGCATATCTTCCCGTTTATGCCTCTTTCCTTTCAGTTCAAAGAGTCTGCCTTGAGAAAACAGTCACTGTATTTGAAGTTTGACCCTTTGTTGAGAGACAGTCCGAGAAAACCCATTTCTGGTACTATTGAAACAAGTATGAATATCATGACAGCTCCACGTCCGTGTGGGTAGGTATTGACTTGGCGTGGGCTGTGGTACAAAGCTTTACAAAGAAAGATGGTGTTTAGGTATAATGGTGTACCTTTTGTTCATTTTCAGTCCTGTAGCTGATTTAAGTAAATTGCTTGAGGAAGTTGAAAAGCCTGCAGTGGGTCTTCAAAATGAAGAAAAACCAAAGGGATTAGATCTTCTGGGAACATTTACAACTTTTGAAAGGGTATCTGGAATTTTATCAGCTTTTGTGTTGATGTTTTGGGAAAGGGATGGGCTACCTTCTGGACTTGAAATATCTGCATAAGTCTTAAGGATTACAGAATCCTTAATGCTAACGTAAGCTCTTTGCTTAACCATCTTGGATGCTCACTTTTCAAAGCAGAACTTTTTGGTGAACTTTGTTTTCTTAAGTATTAAAAATATTTTTGTTGTTGTTGTGGAAATGGGTAGCACTACACATGGCATAGGAGAATCTGAGCTGTTCTTAAGAATGCTTTAATCTAGCAGTCTTTCATGCATCTGAAGCCCCAATTTTAATTGCACTGATAGGATGAAAAGCACTTTGGTTAGACTTGATGCTCTGCAGTCTAATGTTTATAGTATGAACAACCTTTTATGAACATATCTGCACACAGCAGTTCATCCTGAACTATTGCTGCCTTTTACTGGTGAGGAACAGTCATGCTTTGTTTCTGATAGCTATAATTGGTGGATAGCAATTTCTGCTATACCTTAAAATACATAATTCTTAAAGATAGCAAAAAAAAATATGGAGGTATTTTGGGTGTTTAAGTAAAATATGTATACAGCTAATCAAGGGCATGAAAATAGAAGTCTGAAACTCTACTTGCTTTTTTTCTTACAGGACACGGATCTCCCAATTCCAGCCTCCCTGAGTAGTGATGTTTCTCCTGTCCCACTTTCTGCTTCAGCAAATAGTACAGTGGATGCTATTATAGATGTACTAAAATATAGCCAGACAGACATGGATGCAGCTGTTGAGCTGGTGAAAAGAGAGGTATGGTGACCCCTCTAAAGCAGAACTTTGCACATCTATGGAAGTCCCTTGTGTTTAGAGTATCTGGTATAAAATTCTGTACCTGGTAATTCTTTCTATCATACTTGATGTAAGCGTATCATTCTGAAAAGCTTACTTTGCACTTGATAAGAGTGGTAAGTATAGAACTCTTCAGAGCTAATATCAAAGGAAAGATGGTAAACTTGACTATTAGTCAAGTTCTGCCTTAACTGGTCAGTCTTAAGAAACATCATCCATTATCAGAGGGATTGGTTAGGCTTAATATTAGTGATCTGAATACTCTTTATTAAATGAGGCAGAAAATGCCCGTTCCTGACAGTGAGAGAGAGTGGCAGTTTCTAATTTTCTTAAAACAAGATAAAGCAGCAATGCTAATTCAGTGCAGTGATCAATTTCTGTGGGGTGGGGAAGCACAACAGTATGTTCATCTAAAAAACTGGAGCTTGCTCTGGAGGAGAAAAAACAGGGCTAGTGGAGGAGGCAAGTAATAAGCAGTGGGATTTCAAGAATATTCTCTAACTATACAGAAATGGCTTTTGAACCCCCATCTTGCTGATGAAAAGTTATGTATCCCCTCAATTGATAATTTGAATACTTTATTCATTATGGCTTCTTGGTTATGTAACTTTAGAATACTAAATGTATGAGATGTAAAGTATAAATGTCCTTAAAGGTAATTGTGTCACTTCAAAATTAACTTCAGAAGAAAATGGAGTATTCAAACTCCTGGCCTGCTGTACTGCAGGCAGTGACGCCAAGGACACTAAATGAAGATTATTTGCTGCTTAAGTTATTCTTTCCCTTTAGAGTACAACAATCCTAGCTTTTCTAGAAATAGCTCTTTCTGTCACTTAGGAGGATGCTTTTAACCAGCATTTTGTATAGTACAAGAAAGCAAGTGTAACTTTGACAGGGGACAGCTCCTAGTGCGTTGATCTACAATGAAGAATTTATATAATAACAGGGGGTAAAGTTTGCAATGTTTTAAAATTGATGCTCTAATCTCTTCTTTCAAAGAACTATTTTAAATGTGCCAAGAGAGTTGTAGCAGGATAGATGTGACTGGATGACTCCATCTGTCTCACTTAAAACTGCTTGGAATTATTCTGTTGAAGTTTAGTTTGCTTTCCTTTCAGGTTAAGACTACTTTTTGTGGTGAAACAATTTAAGAGTGGGAGGAGAGAGAACAGGAAACCTGTTTTCCTTCTGGGCAAATACAGCAGTTCTTGGAATACTTTTTTGGGGTCTCCTGAAGCATTCCTGTTGAGTTGGCAAATGAAAGCATCTAACCAGTTCTGATCTTCACACACTTTAGCTTTTGTAACATTTGTTTCTAGCCTAACTATTCTTAATTCTTTGTTTTGGTACATTTTTTTTTCCACTTGTTCCTCATTTCCTGTCATCTGAGATTACAAAGCATTGTGTAGTGTTGGTTGGACTTGATGATCTTGGAGGTATTTTCCAACCTTAATGATTCTATGATTTAAAATGAGTTTATGTTGAAAATCAGTGTACTACAGTATAGTGTACAACTTTGAGGGGAACTCAGAAGTAATGATGTGCTCTCATCTTCTCCTGGTTAAAATTCCAGATTAAGTATTTTGGGCCTCCGCTCATTGAAGGCCTCCCACACTGCAGTCAACCATCACTGTTATGTTTCTTAATAGAAACACCAGGACAGAATTTTATGGAGTTTGCACGCAGCATTTAGCAAAGAGTGCTTACACTGCTTAGCGCTCTTACTGTGAGCGCTGCTTTAATTCAGCTGATGTGAAATAGGTATGGTTATTCTTGAATGAACTGAGGTGTCTTTCGTATTTGGAAACATGGAATCAGGAGGATTGAGTGTTGAATATAAATTACTCCAAACAGTAATTTAATCTTGACTTAATAGACTTCTGATATTTGCTTTTTGCTGGTTAAGATGAGCAGATTTGTGTGGCCTTTTTTTTTGTCTTCCTTGCAAGTAAAAGGGAAACGTGTCCCTCGAGGGAATATTACTACTTGGGGGAACACAACTGGTCAAGGAACAATTATCTACATATCCAATGAGCAAGACACTGGTTCTGACCATTCCATTAAATACTGGTAATATTAAGTGAGAATCACGTATATGAAATACATATTAGTCTAATCTTATGACTCAACTTTGTATTGAAATGCTTAATTTTGATTGTTGAGCAGAACTTAAATCTCAGTATGGAGAAAAATAAGTATATCTAAGTCCTTCATACAAGATTTGATACTGATAAGAGTATCCATTCCTGTCCAAGGAATAAAGGCTTGTTTTTTCTCTCAAAGGTTCAAGAGAAAGAGTTGGAGACTCAGGAATGGAAAAAGAAGTATGATAAGCTTCATATGGAATACAAGGAAATGGGGTATGAATCTCTCTTGAATTTTGTGTATCCTTATTTACTCCATCTGATTTTTTTAACTTATGTTCAACTTTTTTTCACGTTCTTTAGAAAAATAGTTGCTGAGTTTGAAGGTACAATAACACAAATGATGGGTAAGTTCCATATTTACAGTTTGAATGGCTGGTGGGGTGGGGCATGCTTAGCCCAAGGTTACTAACTGAAGTTAGTGCTCTTTAATCTCTGGCATTAATATTTAAAGTGCTTCCAGAGTGAGTGTAAGGGTTCAGACAAGGTAGGGTAGCACTTCTATGCATAATCATAGACATGATATCATTTGGTAGGTAATGATGATTTCCTGAGTCAGACATGAACGCATCCACCTCATTGTGCAGTGGAGTGAGCTGTTAGTTTACTATAACCAGCAGATCCAGTTGTCTGCACCTTGTATTTAACTGTTGATTATCTGATGTCATTTAAGTGTTAAGATGTCTTTAGGAGAACTTGCCGGACAGATTTGGCCTTTGCTTCAGTCAACTTTATAGCTTCAAAGCTAGAAAGATATTCAGTGAAACTCTTCTTAAATAGGTATATTGTCCTAGTTCAAAGCTGAGTAGCCAAATCTGTGCATTGCATAAATTTAATTATTTAAGGAGACTGAGTATTGTCAGCTTTTTTTAATGCTTCTTTAAACCTATGGGAAACATCACTCAGATGTGCTAGCAAACTTACCCTGAACAAGTTTGCTATGCTAGTTTGGCTTGTTATCCTAGTCTCCTCCAGATCTTCCAGCTATTTAATGAAAACAAATACTTCTGTTTTCTTATGTGGTTCTGTAACAACATTTGAGTCTCCTATTATGGTCAACTCGTGTGTAGTATTTTGACTGTGTTGCAGAAGAAACAATGCTTTGGGCAAGCACTTTATATAATCAGTCTTTAATGGCCTTGGAGTTGGTGTGAAATATGTAGCAAATAAAGAGAATGTCTGCTTTCTTAAAAGCAAATACATGGTGTTCTTGCAGAGGGGAGGCTACATGATGAAACTTTTTTTGCCTAAGAGGAAGAACTGAAGGTGTGGGAATCATCTTTCCAGGCTGTAGAATTAGTTTCATGCTACTGCAATAACTATCATGAGTGTAAGCCTGTTAACTCCCCTTTCTTTAGAGGATGCTCAGAAGCAGAAGGAATTTTCAAAGAAAGAAATGCAGAGGATGGTGGAAGAGAAACAACAAGTTATTTCAGATCTGAACTCTATGGAAAAATCTTTCTCGGAACTCTTCAAACGATTTGAAAAACAGAAAGAAGTGCTAGAGGGTTACCGCAAAGTAAGATGCTGTAATGCAAATAATACTCTTCCAAGATAAATGAGACTTACTGGAGAGGAAGTGGTGAATTTCTAGACCAACCATTAGTTAGCTAGTATAGGTGCTACGGTAAAATCAGGGGTTAAGTTGTTGTTTAAAGATTTAAATAAATTACTGGTTTGTTGTATTTAGTGGCTGGCTTAAAGTATGATAATAATCTCTGTTAGAAGCCAAAGTTTCCTCAGAGGAGTGAGCTGTTTCTTGTTTCAGGTTCTGCTACTTATAGAGACATAGTCTTAGGTAGCAACTGCTGCATAAGGGCATGTTTCCCCTACATGTTAAATGGTTCCAAAGAGGACTTGCTATTACAAGTAAAAGTTATAATAGTTTATTGGGTGTTCTACAGCTTAAAAAAAAACCAAACCAAACAAACAACCAAACAGCTTGGTACATTCAGGCCTTCATTCTGCAGCATCTTCAGAGATGGGAAGAATAAACCTAAGGAGGAGCACAAGCTGTCGCTTGTTATTCCATAAAAATTGATTCAGCTGGTGTTTAAAAAGTGCCTTCAAATTTTTTTCAGTTATCCTTTACTGCTCCCTATGTACTCAAGCTTAGAACTAGCTTGTTAAACCTAGACTACTAAAGTTTTAACAAACAGGTGTAATGTCAGTGTTGCAACTTAAGCTTTGCTTTACTAATACACGTCAAGCTTCCTTCGTTTTGTGTCCTTTCCATCTCTCCACTCTAAATTCAGAAGCCCTTTCCTTATTCATTGAGTTAAAGCATGACTTGGAAACACAATTGCTAAATTTAAGAGCTGGAATTACTAGGGAGTCTTAAGCACTTTTCTCAGTTTCAACTTGCTATAATAGCAAAAAAAAGTCCTATAGTGTTTGTGCCTACCAGGGTAACTTTCTGTTAGTGTTTGATTCATTTGTCAGGATCCAAAGCCTGAATCTTTATGGATTCTCTGAAGTAGTTGGCTTTCTAGCTATTCTTATGAGAATTGCAAGTAAAGACAAAAGCTGATTTTGGTGGGTTTTGGTTGGGTTTGTTTTAGAAGACAAAACAAACACAGAACTGATCAGTGACCTTAGTTTGTGATCTTTCCCCTCTACTAAATTGTGCTACTAAATAAATTGGGAGAGAAATGGGGTGACTGCATCTTGGTTTGCAAAGCGAAGAGTTGAAAGGGGGTTGAGCTTTATTTCCTATGAAGGTGTGTGGGACTTCACAGCTCATGTTACTCTGAGCAAATACTGCCACTTTGATGTAGTCAAATCTCATTTGTGAAGTGGAGATACTCTATCTACCATCATATAGAAAGCTAACTAAGCTTCTTGGTTTTGGGACAGAATGAAGAAGCTCTGAAAAAATGTGCCGAAGAATATCTGGCTAGAATTAAAAAAGAGGAGCAGAGATATCAGGCACTAAAGGCACACGCTGAAGAAAAGCTGCATCAGTAAGTACCATGTCAAGAAGCAAGTACTGGGACTGAAATACATGGTTTTCACAGTTGCTGCAAGAGGTGGTTCATTAATACAAAAAAATGGCTTAAAACCCTTTTAGTTTAGGGATTAATCCAAAGTACACCTATCTAGTGTGATTCTGTGAATAGTTTTGCTGTGCTGTCTGAATAATGTAAACACCATCTTGCTTCCATTTCAGAGCAAATGAGGAAATTGCCCAGGTACGAAGCAAAGCCAAATCTGAGACTGCAGCACTACAAGCCAGTCTCCGCAAAGAGCAAATGAGGATCCAGTCTTTAGAGAAAAGCCTTGAACAAAAGGTTAGTCAAAATGTCATGGGTGAGTCTCTTCAAGCTATTGTCTTAGACTAGGTCAAGAGCTACCTTGTACCAGTACTAGAAATAGCTGTGCTAACTATGCTGGTGTTGATGGCTGCTGTCCTGGCAGGCTTTGGGAAATAGGCCTTGAAACCTAAGGCATGAGTCTGTAATGTTAAGACTCACCTTTATGTTCAGGCTTTTTTTTTTTTTGGAGCAAAAGATTTGTTCCTATAGGTGGGTCACAGAAGAGATCAATGCAGGGTATCTGAACTGCTGAAGGAAAGAGTGATCTAAAAATTTAAACTTAGGTCCCAGAGCAGAATCTGGGAATGCATCTTGAATAACTGGTTCAGCTTGTTCATAAATTGTAAGCTGCTGTTCATAATTTGTAAGCTGCTAGCACTAATGCAGACACTTTTGTATTGACTGAACTCTTTTAGTACTGTTCAGGCCATTAATCCATATTTGATATTTTCATATTGCATCGATAGTCTAGAATGTTTTGTAAAGACACATTTCCTTTGGAACCACTCAAAAGAAAGCTTTTTGAGAGTTAAGTCATTGCTGGAAATGCATGTGATTAGTTTTACTGCATCATGGCTGTATCTTTGCCAGCATTGAAGAATCAAAACATAGATAATGCTGACACATCCCTGTTAGGGAAAGGTCCTATATTTGTGTTAGTTTTTGGGCTTATGGATAACGTTGGCATGGCTGAGGAAACTGTAGGCTTGTCTTTTTCCTCTTATAAAGTCAGTAACATTTTATGTTAAGAACTCAACATGGCTTGGCTGTTTAAGGAGTTACACAAAATGGTTATTGCTACATGTCACTGAAAGTATCAAAGCATCATCCTACAGAGTTGTTCGTCTTGTGATGATTAAAAACTAAACTGAAATTCAAAATAGTGCCAGTGTATATAACAAAGACACTGAGTCTCAAGAGTCTTATTTCTGTAGATTGGTTGGTCTCCACATATCATGGGAAAGTCTCTAAAAGTAGAGACATCAGAGTGATTCTGCCTCATTTCTTGAGGCTCTTAAGGGTACCATGTGACCTCCTACAAAGCTGACTGTCTTTTAGAGCAGGTTTTCATGAGCCACTAACATATGGAATACAAAGTATTTATATGCTGTGACTCAGCTCACTACATAGCGTAGTTTAGGTGTACCTGAAACTTAACTTTTTTTTGCCTTCAACAGACTAAAGAAAATGATGAACTAACGAAAATCTGTGATGATTTGATCTTGAAGATGGAAAAAATTTGACATCCTAACTGTCTTGTAAATATATGTCTAGTCTCTCTAACTTCCTGTCTTGTGTGTTCACTTTATGTATGTTGGGAAAATAAAACTTTTTGATTTGCACTTGTCTTGCATATTATTGACTCTGTCTTTTGTGGGAAATGTGAAAATTCAAGTTCAGCTCCTACTTTCAGGAGGTGACAAAGTTTTGAATTATATTTTCACATGTCACTCAAAGGTGTTTTTATGCAAGGAGAAGACTGAAGGTGAGACAAACAGTAAGTTGACAAAATTTGAGTGCAACTGTGAAAATGTCATTCTTGGTTGTCTCACCCTCAGTCTTCTCCTTGGGTAAGAAAACACAAGAATTCTCTCTTCATGGCCTGACTTTGCTGGGGAGGGTCAGCATGGGCTACGTCTCTAGTTAGAGCTTCCTGTTGTCTCATTTAAGACATTTTGGAGTTACAAGATTGTAATAAAACTTGACCTGTCACAAATCCTATAAAGTGATTAAAAAAATTAGAACTTGAGTGGTAATGCTTAAGAGGAGCTGAAGTGATTCTTTTTTTGCAGATGAGGTAAGCAGAGTACTGAACATCTGGACAAATTGCTTGTGAACTCCTACCTCCAGGATGTTTTTCATGTGATTGGTGTGTCTTATACTTTTGACTTTCCAGTCACAAGTTGAACTCCATGCAACTTGCCTGTAATGGAAAGCCTTGAGAGATGTGGGCTGCAGGTCATGGGTTATGATAAAATCAGCTTTGATTAGGTCAATAACAGACATCTTAGATAAGCTGTTATTACCTAGCAGACATCAACAAGGATCGTCTCATTGCAAGCTACAGCTTTTTATTTCTAATGTTACTGTGAGGTAGTTCCCTCACTTGGCTGACTAGCTGCTGTTTTCCTCTTAGAAGGGCTGTTGTTACATAGTGTGCTCTTGGCTGTACTTGGAGCCCTTCCTTTACGTGCAAGGGTAGCCTGTCAGGGTGGGTGGGAAAAATCAGTAGCAGTGGTTAGGAGATTTGGGGCCTACTTGGTTAGGTAGCTACTTAGCCATATTATGTGTATTGGTGACTGTAGCAAGAATGTCCTACAGAGCAGAGCAAGTCTACAGTTAACATGCTTCAAGTTCATGGTATGTGCCATTTTCTTTGATTTCTGATCTGACCTGAGAGTGTCTATATGAAGTCAGCATCAACAGTGTTGCATTCCTGGCTGCTGCAGAAGTTGTTCTGCTGGATGTTTTCCTAAACTTACTGTTCAGGAAAGTGCCAGGTGGTAGCATGAGAAGTGTTAAACAGTGTACAAGAACAAAATTTAGTCCCTGCCTTAGCTTGAGATAGCAGGGATTACTCAAGACAATGTCTTGGAATATTCCTTTATTATAAACTTAACCACACAGATGAGTAATGTTGCATTTGGTCTAATTTGTGAACTCTTGCTTGTGTGTTTATGGCAACTAATTTCTCTTGCGAAGCCCTTGGTGAACATTGAGGTTACAGGGTGATGTAGTCTGTGGTTAGATAAGGTTAAGCATCCAGCCACAAAGGGAAGGCCTGCTTTTTTCCCCTGGTATTGGGTCACCTCATTGGTGTGAGCCAGACAAACTGGTTTAGGGGCAAGGGTGTTGACTGGCCAATTTCTGTTTTTCAGGGGACTGGTGAGCTGGGTGCGTTCACTTTGTTCTGCACAAAAAGGGGTGGAAAAGGGCTGAGCGTTTTGATAGAATCCCTGTTGTGTTTTAATGTGAAGCTGAAGGTGTGTTATTAAATTCCTAAACTTGTGTTATTGGGGATAAGGCTGCAGTGCCAGGTCTTTCCACAAGATGTTGCTGCTGCTCTTTTACAGGATAATGGGGACAAAGTGGAACTCCACCTGAACATAAGTAAAAAAAAAAAAATCCTTTACTGTGACGGGGACAGAGCACTGGACCAGGCTGCCCGGAGAGGCTGTGGAATCTCCTCTGGAGAGATTCCAAACCCCCCTGGATGCAATCCTGTGCAACCTGCTCTAGATGAGCCTGCTTTTCAGGAGGGTTGGACTAGATGATCTCTAGAGGTCCCTTCCAACCCCTACCGTTCTGTGATTGGCTATACTAGATTGGGCTATACTTCAACACATTGCAGGGCTGGAAATGTCTCTCTAGTCTCATGAGCATTAAATACAACAATTGTTTTAATAGACTGCTGTTGAAAAGGATAAAGAGCTGCAAAGTGATGTATGTCAACAGACTGCGTGTTAATAGTGACTACACTATCTGGAGGTTTTGTGCTACAGGTGCTGAAGTGTTATACCCCTGTGTGCACCTTTAGGCTACTGCTGCATAAGGGAGCACTGGAATCTTCTTTACCTTCCTTTAGGGGTAAAGTGGCTTTGTACTAGTTCCACTGCTTTTCCTACTATTTATGCAGAATATCTCTGGTCTGGTAGTTTGCTAGGTGAAGGGAGGAGAGCTGCTGCGATAGAAGGGAGGGGAAAACTCTAAACTTCATTCTCTTGCTTGAATATAGTCTGCCTTACAGACACCACTGTCCCCAGTTTGCTGATGGAGGTGCATACAAAAGTAGTTCAGTAGAGACTGGCATATCAGATATAGGTGCTAATGGCAGTGTCAGTGCCTGACACTTAACACTGGGTCTGATGCACCTTGTGTGGCCAGTTACTGTCTGTTGGTATTAGATAATGGAAATTGCACTTCAGCGTGATGTGGAAAGACAGCACACCAGGCTCCTGCTGTCATCTCTGACCACTGCTTGTGAAATCTGCCTGGGGCTCTTCTGATTGCTGGTTGTGTCAGTATGTAGAAGAGAACTGACAGTGTATGAAAACCAGTGCTTGAATAGAGGTTGCTAGAAATGCCTGGGCCCTGAAGAGAAGTGAGCAGTTTTTGAATATGAGAGTCCCTAGGGCTTCACTTGAAGCCATTGTCTGCCTTTCAGCTTGGGTAACTAGGTTTTGCTTGCCAAATGTTGAGGGCCTTTGCATTTTTAAATGGCTCAGAAGAGATGGCTTATTTTTCTCTGCAGGTGCAGTACATACCTTTGACTTAAGTTCTTACAGGTGGCACAAGTATTAATATTTTGTAATTCCTGGTTAAAAAGTTGTTTAAGCACTACCTTACATATTTTAAACAATCATTCTTATTACTAGCCAAATGCTGAGAAGTAGTCTTCAGAAGAATTCACCTTTGCAGGGTAAATATAAGTGTCTAGATACACGTTAATGAACTTGCGTGAGCTGTTGTGTGCAAAATACATGTGTGCTTGGTGGGATTGGTTTGTGTGATTACTGAGATAAGAATCAAGCTGTCTGGTTTGTTACCTTATTGCACTTTACTTACTGAGCCTCATCAGGTGTGAATGGGCCTTTCTGCAAGCAGGTATCAGGAAGGAAAACTGATACTGCTTGGTGCCTCTGCTCCCTTGATTTTATTCATTATTTATATGAACAATTGCTAGGTGCTGTACAGAGTATGACAGGTCTTGCTTCAGACAGTCTGTTCCTGGTTCAAGTATATGGGAGGACATGTTTTATTTCTGAGCTGATTGGAGTGGATCAAAGAAACTGAATCTGCTTGTGTGATCTAACAGCACTGGTGTGATTAT
Organism: Megaceryle torquata; assembly: GCA_024611175.1. Classification (NCBI taxonomy): domain Eukaryota; kingdom Metazoa; phylum Chordata; class Aves; order Coraciiformes; family Cerylidae; genus Megaceryle; species Megaceryle torquata. Next base: position 75,434 of record JANIJG010004631.1, on the reverse strand, counting down.
ATCAAGGCCTTCCACAGATCCATACGTATAACACATTTTCACGACACTTCTTGGGTTCTTCAGGAAGTCTTGAAGATAGACATCTGTCCTTGGATTCTTCTTGACCTTTCTACCATGTAGGCGATCTGTGCCATATACCTGCACTGATGTTGGTCAGCCTCTTGTGATGGGACTTGTTCTTCTCTTAGGCTTCCAAAGCAAACAAAACTGTGTAGATTTGCCTGTATAGTCCAAAGTCACCTTCTTTCCAGCCACTTCCACTCCTGTTCCACCAAAACCAATTTTCAGCAGGACGCTCCCGGTCCAAGCGCAGACTTTAGTCTCTTGTATAGTTAGAGACTTCAGTTCGGGAGCTGTGAAACTTGCTGGATTCAGCAAAATGTCTTCAGGTTGATCCTAGAGTCAGTGGGTTGGATTCTGACCAACTTTCTAGTCCTTTTGCATTGCTCAGTCAACAGAGTAAAGAAGTGTCATAATTTGACATGAGGAAACTTCAACAGTCACCTGTGTGAAATTGGAACTAGGCAAGGTCTGCATCAAACTCTGACTTCAGCTGAACACCTAAGCATACAGCTTTACTTCTAAGGTTGCAGTTTATACCTCCAAAGCAGGTATAACTCCTCTTTTCTCCTTTTCCTGTTGTAACAATATAATCTTATGGATGCAAAATGGAGAAATAATGGATCATCTGTTTCTCCTCTGCTTGGAGGATGGATTTATTACCTGAACTAGAAAACAGGATTTTTAAAGCAGAAAATGGAAAATAATACTATTTTTCCATTAGAAAACAAACTTATAAAGCATTTCACTTCAGCATGCTGTCTTTGGCTGTGTGTAGGAACGCTTTGTCTCTTCAGAAGTTCTTGGATCATGACATGACTAATCTTTTTATAGTTTTGAAAAGCCTGTGTGGTTTTGACTGTCAGATGGAACACTCGCAGCATCTGCTTTCTTAGAGTAGTATGCCTAATGCAGACAAACTAAATCCTCTGCAGGAGTGAAGGGGAAGGAAGTTCCTTGTGACTTTTGTCCTATTTTTGATGATAGTGACAGTAAAACTGCAGTTTATATCAGATGTTTGCTTTTCAACCCTTGCTGCTAGGTTTATGCCAACAGTGTCTTGTTTGAAAGTCTCTAGTAGTTTTCAGACTTCGAACCTTTGTATCAGACCCTGATTTTTCCTCTCTTTTGGGAGAGTCTCTGAGTAGTGAAGTCCTGCTGCTCTCAAGAGAGTTATGGTGTAACTTTATCTCCATGGAGCCTCTCTGGGCTCTTGATGTGAGAAGACAGTCCCTTGGCTAGTGCCACCTGTCAGCACTACAGGAGTTAATGGAGCTGAGGACCAGTGTGTGTCCATCTGTATGATAGGTCTCAGTGGCCCAGAAGCAGCTGTGGCTATTTAATGGGGCTAACACATGTTATGGGTTGCAGCAGAGCACAAAGTGTGCTCATGTGTTATAGGGCTTATTAGGCTTGAGGAAAGAGCCCCTGGGGATGCAAACGTAGTGAATTTTCCTACATCTTTTTAAATCTTTCAGCACAAAACCTGGGGGGAGGATCTTCAAACTCTTCCAATTCTCACTCTATTACCTTAGTCCCAAACCTGGTGTCTAGCTCTTTTGTAGAATGCCAAGGTTGACTTCAGACTCTTCTGGAGGAAATAGTACAGGTTGGCATGGAGCTATCTAATGAATCATTTAAACTTTTTCTGTCTGTTTTCCAAGATTGCTGATTAATATTGCTTCTTGGAGCCCAGTTAACTGCTTTACTTTTTGCTTTTTCATGTCTTCTAGTGTCTTAATTTTAAGATTGCTTTATAATGTCTGATTTAATTTGATATTCAAATAAGTATTTTCTCTGCAGTGCCATGACACTTTTTACTTTTTTTTCCAGATCAAGAGCCTATATTGCCCTCTTGCATTACAAGTAAATGTTTGCTTGTCAAACTCAACCTATTTCCTTTTGTACAAGTTCTTCAAGCTGTTTCTCCATTATTTCCTCTGAAGAATTCGCCAGTCTAAAAGAGATCAAAGCTAAAAAAAAAGGTGATGCTGGTTTTGGGAACTAAGCAGCACCTATTAATCAGTGTGAATAGGCTGTGCATCCTGGAGTGCAGGAGAGTGCCAGTCAAGCCCAGGTGATAAGGGAATACAAATGTTTTCTATCAATTTCTTGTCTGAATTTTGTCCCTATTTAAGTGAACAGGTACTGTTGTGAGAAAGAAAACAGCAGTGGATGGTAGACCCAGGAACTCCAAGTTTTTTTGGAAAGTTAGTTATGCAACATTTCATCATGCAGAAAGTTCCACTGCTTGGTATACTCCTGGCATTTAGAACAACATCCCTTGCCTTTCTTTCCATTAGCCAAGCCAACTGGCCTGTATTTGGGAGGCAAGTGACGTGTGTTACCCCAGCTTGCACCTAGGAGTTGTGTGGGAGCCTGTGCCTGACAGCTGATAATTTTATTTATAAATGTGGCACCATGCTTCCCTGCTCTGTCTGAAAGCATCATTGGTATTACAAGGGAGAGCTCTGTTTGGGCCAGAAGAGAGGTAAATAGTGTTCTAAAAATACATCCTCACCCTAGCTCCTAAACTGTGCTCAGAGCTGATGGCTGCTTTTTCCCAATCACAATATTATTGCTGCTGTTCAGCATGGCACCCAGAGCCTAGATGCAGAAAGTCATTGAATGTAATCCAAAATATCAATCAATGTTCTTTATTGGATCTTGCAGTAAAGGTGGGGTTCAGTCCATTGCAGGGTACAAGGGTCTAGGTGACGGGAGCTGAGCTGGAGTGCTGGGATCTGAATGCTGAGTAGTAGCGTGCTCTTGGAGAAAGCGCTTTGGTGCTCTGCACCTCGTTTTCCACGGTGGTGGCTACAGATTAACAATGTCTGTTGCTTTTACACAACCCAGTTGGAGGCTTTTGGCTCCAAAAGCTGTGTGTTACTAATATTTCCCATCTGAGGGGCAGCCTGGAGCTAGCACTTAAAATTTTAGCTGCCCAGATCTCGTGATAGGAAAGCTGTTGTTCCGATAGATGAACTAATTAACAATGAAGCATCACATCTGGTTGAAGATTCTCCACTGTAGTTTCTAGGGAGACTTCTGTAAATAAATAAAATTCTTTCCAAAACACTGTTTTGATCAGCAGTTGTTTCTAAAGAAGGGAGCTTGTATCTGGTCCCAAATCTGAAGTATCCAGCAGAGATCTAGACCCACTGGAATCTGGGATAGCAGGGCTGGAGGATTTGCTGTGGATTTGACTCTTTAGTGGAGGTGATGTACATGAACTCCTCTTTACAAATAGAAACCTGATTTAAACTGATTTGGCACCTTTGTGTAACCTGTGACAAACAATGTAGCAGCATGTAATGGTACCCCTAAACCAGACAGTGCAATAACCATCACCTGGTTATAATGAGAAAAATGTGCTGCTTCAAAATAAAAACAGAAAGAGCTCCACATTTTCTGCAAAATGAGGGGTAAAATGAGTGCCCAAGGACTGGATGTTGCAGAGCCCACAGCAGTGGCAGTTATTGAACACTGCATTTAGCTGGCACTGACAAATACGTTGCTCAAACTCATGACGTTTCAATGCTTGGAGTGACTCAGTTCAAGAACTGAGTGTTGTTAACCTCTTTCTGGTGCTCAAGGTCCTTCCAGTAGCAATTGTGCAAGCTGGACCCCAAAGTCAGTTTGTCTGCCAGGGATCTGTTATTTATTCCTCTGAGGACTGCTCTCATCTTGTACCATAAACCCATCTTGAAGACCTCGGGGAAAACAGTTGTTCTTTCAACTTTGCTCTGTCCTTTCCCGAGGCCAAAGGAGGATGCTGGAGGCGGCACCAGCTTATGATGTGGAATGAGGTGACTGAGAAATGTGTGTGACTGATTAATAGTTGGACCAGGTATGAATGTACCATAAAATGTCCTTGGTAATGACTGAGAATATTATGTCTATTTGGACTACATGGGGGAAAAAAAAGCAGTAAGTGTCTGTGTTATAGAAACAGAAATGTCTGGGTTGGAAGGGACCTGCTGAGAGCAGGGACATCCTCAACTAGAGCAGGTTGCTCAGAGCTCTGTCAAGCCCCACCTTGAATGTCTCCAG
>JANIJG010004631.1:51733-71221 GCA_024611175.1 Megaceryle torquata | reverse complement strand
ATTTAAAACCATTGTCCCTCATCCTTTCACTCCAGGCCTTTTTAAACAGCCCCTCTCCAGGCTCTTAGTAAGCTCCCTTCAGGCACTGGAAGGTGGCTATTAGGTATCCCCAGAGCCTTCTCTTCTTCAGGCTGAACAATCCCAGCTCCCTTAGCCTGTCCTTGTAGGAGAGGTGCTCCAGCCAACATATATATATGCCAACATATGCTAACATATATGTATACTTGAGAGTAAACATTATTTGTGTTTGGATGGCTCCTGAAAGGGAAAGAATCCCCTCTGGAAAGAAAGGAGTCTCCCAGTGCCCTTTGGAGTTAGGGGTACCTAATGGTAGTTTCCAGGATTAGGTCTGACCTGAGCACACATGCTAGTCTGAGTAGGAAAAGAACTGCAACTGGAAATGTTGGCAGCGTATTTGTCTTTTAATGTGTACCTCTTCTGCAAATATGTATATGTACACATGTGTATGTTATGTATACACATGTCTCTAAGCTTCACCCCTTCCATTCTGATCAAGGCTTCCTAGGATGTCAGCAGAAGGCGATGTGTGCATGTGTCTGTTGGGAAGCACAGCTAAGGGCTGTTTTTAACATCCATCTGTTCATTTTCCTCCCAGTACTGGTTGGGCAAGCTTGTGGCAAGTGTTATGCAAAGCTGGAGCTGATGGCCCCGTGTATCTTTGCTGGGGGATCTACAAGGATGCAAGAGAATTGACTAGTCCCCCTTACACAAGAAGCTTTAGTCACTCAAAGGTGAGAGCTTCAAAGCCCTGTCTGAGAAATAGGCCTGCAACTTGGATTGCTTTGCAGTTGAGTCAGGGTCCAACCATCTTCTGAGTACAGGTGGCCTAGCTTTTTGACCCTGTATGTGATATCCCCAAATCTTTGTGTGCTGAAAGCCACCAGCCTTGAGCCTTATGCTTGGAGAAGAGGAAGAGTAGTGCGCAGACAAGCGATGATAAGTTTACCTCAGAGGTTCCATTACAAATCAGGTGTGGTCCTGTCATGCAGCCTGGTCTCAGCTAGCAATGCACTGCACTGCTGGGGAGGCAGAGTGCCCCTTGCAGCCCTGGGGTTTACCAGCTCAGGGAAGTCCTGCTGTGGCTGAACAAGGCTCCCAGTCTACCTACAGGAAAATGCTTTGCATGGCTGCTGGATGTTTTTCAGCTGATGTGCATGGACAGGCAGGGAGTAAAGAGGCTTGACTGTAGTGAACAAGAATTTAGGCTGCCTGTCCAGGTGTGAAACTGCTGTGCACCAAACTACTTGCTTTACTCACAGTGATATTCAGTTTCTCAGCATTGTAAGGAATATCATTTATGGGAACTTTATTCTCCTGGCAGCCAACAAAGTAATTACTTCAGACTGCATTTTTCAGTTGGATTTTGCTGTGATTTGAGGCTGTAAAATCGAGGGCATGTTAAAGAAATTGATAAAAGGGATTTCCGTTTACATTCTTGTAAGTAAAATGAGCTGCAGGTTGGGTTTTAGTTTAATTAACAATGAGTAAAATATAAAGGAAAGGGATGTAACCCAGAGATTGCAGGAGAAATTAACTGGATGGGCCAATTCAACTTCTAAGTATTCTGGTATGGGTCAGGTGGGTTTGTGGGTCCCTCTGTTAGCAGCAAGCCTGTCTCCAGGTCTATACAAGCATGCTGAGGTGGATCTGAGCTGTGTTCATGGCAGATGATGGTGATAGACAGCAGAGTTTAGGAAAAGCCACTGGCAGCTTGCTGTCTGCTGAATATGGGGCAGAATGAGCCAGGGTGATTTTTCAGCCTGTGGTTTGCAAAAGGCTGAGGATCCATGAGAAGTAATTACATGCTGCAAGTGGGTTTGGATTCTTCAATTACTAGTTTATGCCTGCTCTGGTGTGCTGTTGGAGGTCTGCAAATAAGAAAAGGTGAAACCAAGACTGCTTCTTCCTTCTCCCTTGGAACAACTAAGACCAAACTGCAAGGCAGCATATCCACACCTCTGCAGCAAAGTGAGAGAAGGAGTTAGGGTTTTGCCTTGTCTGTGAAACTGTATGCTCTCAACTTGCTTTATTCCTGTTGCAAAGCTTGTAGGGCTGGGTTAGCACCAACAGAAACCAGCATGATCTCAGTAATAATGCTAACTAAATCCTAGGCATTTTTCTGCACAACTCATGCACAGGAAGTTAGAAATGTCCTGGTGCTATAAGGACAGATCCTCAAAGGAGTTTAGACATGTTATTGTCAAGGATTTTAATGGGAATGAGGCACCTACTCATGAAGACCACCTGAGCTCTATTCCTTCTTTACAGGCTGTGCTTTGCCTGTGAGGAGACGGCAGAGTTGAGATGAACCCCTGCCACTAAGCTGTGCTCTGCTGCAATTTCTGTCTGCTGAAATACATTTTAATGTAACTTATGGTTCTAAAAGTGTCTTCAAAAATATATGGCTGAAGCAAGCTAGTGTCACTCCACTAGAATCAAGTGTTTCCTCTGGTCAAGAGCTAACCTGCAACCCAGCCTGTTCCTGCAAAATACGCTTCAGTGTGGGAGGCTGGTGTCTCAGCAAATTGCCTTTCCTTTCCTTTTCATCTCCCTCATCACAGCTCTGCAGATGGATCAATAGACCACTTTCAACTCTTAGCTTTCTTTTTAGGAGAATGGATTGATCTCCCCTTTACAAAGAGAACAAGGGAGGTAATCCAGGAACTCCTCCTGGATTAAAGCCACTCATGGGTCACAGCAGAAGCCAAGAATGACTTCTAGGAAGGGATCGGTAGGTTTTAGGAATTGTGACTTAAAGACTGATGGGTTGGGGGCAAGTTAAAGGTCTGTGGAACACAGCCAGGACTTTTCACTCCAAATGGTCTTACCTGAGTGAGGGTCTGACACATGACCCATGAGCTCCATGGGGTGAAGTCTCCATCCTTTCCCTCCATCCTATTTCAAGTCACATCCATCATGACAACAGCAACAAAGAGCAAACACCTCTTTGCACAGGAGTAAATGGTCTTAAGAAACCTGCCTTCCTAGAATAAGATAACAGCATCTTTAAGAGCCACAGGACAGCTCCATAGAGCCACGTGTGTCCTGGGGTACATTCCTTGCAGAGATACCACATGTGCTTAGGTATCTTTGTCTCCGAGAGTAGAGAAAGGAAATTGCAGCAGTAAGGGTCTGAGGCACTGTGATCTCCAGCCTGTGTCTCCATGACTGCCCAAAACATGGGCATTTTCTGACAAGGGGCTCCTAGCCCAGGCAGACTGGCCATATCTGCTGTCCACAGGTAAAAGATGCAAGTCCTGATGTAGCTGGACTTGCTGAGCCAGTGTGGGGTAAAGGTAGGGAAGGTGGTCTAGCAAGGAAGGCAGATGTCTCAGCTCCTGCTTTCTGTTACAGGTGGGAATTCAGACATTTCCTGAGCCTGCATAATTCTTGCAAATGACCTGACTTTTACTTAGACTTGGAATTTTCAAGCTTCTTAAATGAATTTTAAAGGGCGCTCTCAGATGAAAACTTGCTGAGTGAGAAGCAAAATGGAGATTTTATTTCCTCCCTAATCTTTTTGCAGCCACTGGTGAGGAAGCAAGAAGTATTTTTTTATCTGCTGCGTTTTTTTTTGGGGGTTTTTTTTTTGGGGTTTTTTTTTTTTGTGTGTGTTTTTTTTTTTTTGTTTTTTTTTTTTTTTTTTTTTTTGTTTTGTTTTGTTTTGTTTTGTTTTTTTTCCCCTGGCAGACTTTTGTGCTGGGAGAAAGAGCATGTGCGTTTGGTCTTTTTTTTTTTGTTTTGGTTTTTGGTGGTGGTGTTTTGTTTGTTGTTATTTTTTTGTTTTCTTATGTTTTTTCTGGCTTAGGACTGTAGACACTAACAAGTGACCAACTGCATAATAAATTTCAAGGCAACTTGAAAAAGAAGTGACAAGGTGCAGTTCCCTGATAGTTCAAAATACATATGCTTCAAAACCTGTTTGTCTGTCTAATGACTGTTATTTCTAATTGCCAAGGAACTGCTTTTTCAAAAGCACACTTACGTGCTGTTGACAGGAGGCACTTTAAGTCCAAAATACTGCCAACTGGGCTTTTCAAATAGGGGTTCCTCTCCCTATCCCTTCTCTCTGTGTCACTTTCCCTCCTTCTCCCTCTGTCCTGCCCTCTCTGCACCTCTCCTTGTCTGATACAGGATAGGGGGTGAGAGGCTGCTTAGTGAGAAGGGATGAATTCCAGACTGAGCATTCAGTAGTACCCTTTGTGATTCTGACTTTTTAACAGTTGAAGGACCCAGTGCAGTGGCAGTGACCTTAACAAGGTGACAAGACCCTCGGTGTTGTGAGCAATGATTGCCTGCAAAACAGCACGGGAAGCTGGCAGCCCTGATGCAGAAATGCCAAAAGTCAGGAGATCAACTGAGATGTGCACCTAAAGGCAGGCATTGTAGATGGGGGCCTTAAGAATTTTATATTAATTAATATCGTGTTTAAATAATGTAAATGCAAAATGATTCTGAGTTGTTATTAGAAGCAGCAAATGTTACTGAGAAAGGCAAGGAACCCAAGTTGTTGTCCGGGTTTAGGAAGGCAAAGATAGATAGAGAGATAGCCTTTTTTCCCCTGGATTTTGTGCCTCTGGTTCAGGAATTTCTGTTACTATTAAATAATTCACTCGGGTGAATTCCATAAATGGAAACCAGAACCAATTTCAAAGGACTCCAAAGGAGGCCTTTCATAAAGGAAACAAATAATTACACATTGTTTTTTATTTTGTTACATTTTTACCTTATTTGCATCCAGGAACCTTTAAATAGGCTTTCTTTGTTTGTCCCCCCTGGAGCAATATAACCAGGGAATTTGGCTGAGTCCCAGATCCTGGCAGCAGCTGCCAATAAAAGCTCACTGAGCAAGTACAAAAAATAAAATCACACAGTGTAATTTTTAACTTTGATTAAGTTGTGCTGAATTGCTCCAAGGGAGGCAACGGTGATCCTTGAGGGGTTAGGACCAGCACGGGATGTAAAGGATGTTTATCTTGCAAGTGTTTGCTTTGTGCTGTGTGTGTAGTTCCCACTGCTGGGGAAACACTTTGTCAAAGGCCCACTATTAAAAGAGTTTGGGGAATAAACATTGCAACAACAGGGACAAACAAAAAACCTTTATGCTGTAATGTGCAGAGCAAGCCCCTGTCAAATAAAAAAAGCTGAATATGCTTTAAAATGGCTCCCTGCCATCCAAGTGGCCAGCAAGTGGCTAAGCAATGCCAGGGACCATGGTCCTCAGTCTGCCATGAGAACCAAAGGGGTGAAGGACATGGTCATACTCTCACTTACGATGACCACAATAATGCTACTGCTCCTCTGCAGTGTGATGCTATTTCATGGGGGATGGCAAAGAAATCAGCACCTGCTATTTTGGCCCTGTGTGCTGTGGAATGTGGGGGTTTGGGAGGTCTCCTGAAGCAGACATGTCCGAGAAGGTGAGGAGGCAGCTAGCTGAGCAATGGGAACCATCAGCAGTTATCAGTGGGTACCTGAGGAGCAGTGCTTGGGATATTTGGCTATTTGTGTTAGATATGCTCATGTCTCGCGTTTGCTGTAGTGGAGAATTAACATGGGTCCACATTTGTGAAGCCAACAGATTGGACCCATTCATGGGAATGTCCCTCATCCTTGCCTGAGGCCCTGAGGGCTGCTGCCTGTGCACTGAGCTGCCCTTACGCTTCTTCTCTACTCTGATCCTTAGTTGCTTTGCACTGTTGCAGTAGTTTAATGCTGGTCTCTTGCTTAGGACATCCTTTGCTAGTTCCTGACTGTCTCTGTGACACCTCTTTGGGAATTATCTCCAAGTATACGTTCAGAGAGCTGTCAGCCTTTAGCTGCTTCAAGTTTACATTTTCTGTAGGGTGCAGGCCCTTCCCTCAGTGCCCAGGGTGCTGGGGACATCAAGTCAGGCCGTCCCACTCTGCTTCCTTCCATGGTATAGACACCACAACTCCAGAACCACAGTTCAGAATTGCCTCTCCCTTAACTTACTTATCTTTGTCTCAAAGTAAAGACATCTTCACATGGAGGAGACAGGACTGGGGAAAAAAATCCTTTAATCCCATCTAATTCCACCCAGCATTGAGACCTGCTCCAATGCCTGCCATTCCCCAGGAGACCCCCAAAGTCTCAGTCACCAAAACTGTTTTTTTCTTGCCTGACTTTGCTCAGGGAAGGACTCGCTGCGGACACAACGTAAGCTTCTTTCCCCCTGTGCTGTTGTCCAGAATTTAAGTACTTTTTTTTTTTTTCCTATTTCACTGCCCTGTGATGGGTGATCTACCCATTCATCTCTCCTTCCTCATTGCCAGCCTCCCTTTGCTTGAAGATGGTTATTTGATCATCCTGAATGGTTACCAATTGCATTCTTTCTCTGGACAATTCTGCTGGCCTTGCTGCTCGGAGGTTTAGCTCTGCTGCCCTCAGTAATTCCTCCTGAAAATCTTGGGTCCTTCAAAGAGCTCTCTCTTGAGCCAGGAAGCACTTGTGCTTCCCAGTTTGTATGTAGGTGCCAAAGTTATTTGCTGTGGAGCAGAAGTCTCTATGCAGTCTCCCATTTCTTGGTTTCAAGTGAGAGAAAAAACAAAAGCAAGCAAACCCCCAACAATTATATTTCTTTTTATTCTTCCAGTTGCTAGAGTCTTGGTGCTCATCAGACTTCTCAGCCTTTGCATTCCTTTAGACATCATTCTCCAAAAGTAATTGTGTTTTTGTTTCTTCCACTCCATCCATCATCAGTCTCTTATATACTCTTGTACTTGCTTCCACATTGGTCTGAATGTTGTGGGCTTTTTTTCTCCAGAAATCCAACACTCCTAGGAATCCTGGCACTAAGTTTTCTTTGTTTCCACATGGTTTGCCTGCTAACACACCGCTCCAGTGCATCTCTGGCCTGACCTCCATCATCACATCTCACAGACAGGCTGGTGTAACTATGTGCTTTACAGTAGAGCTTTTTCTTCTTAAACTCAAAGCCCTTGGTCTGTCTGCACTGCATTGAGCATACAGCTGCCAAGCCCTTCCAGAGGGTGTCCTCAGCTGGACATTGAGCTGCTCTTCTTCTCCTTTCTTCTCCATCACTCACTGAGTTTTTCTCACAGACTTTGGATCTGTCATGATGATGTATGGAGTTGGTCCTGTTCCCTGCCAGGTCTATGGCAACACACCTAATCAGGCAGGTTTCTGTGTCATTGATGGCATCTACTAAGCCACAAAAAGCCTGGAGCCAAATCGTCATGTCTCATAGCTGCTGGGATTTCTCTGAAGGTGCAGAGGTGTCTCTGTTGCTGTAAACCCACTCTCTGAATGCAGCTGGCAGATCTGATCAAGGAGGTTTGTTATGTGTTTGGGTGCTAAAAGAATGAGAAGACCCATCTAGGAGAAAGCAAGGAGCACCCGTGTCCATGCATGTTGCATGAGAGCCAACAGCAAGGTGACCAGTGGGTGCACAGCTCCAGGATAGCCCTTGATACCTCTTGTCCATTGAACCTGGCCAGGAGAGCAGAGGAACTAGGACTAGTTTGTGGCTTAGTAGACTCCCATTTTTCCTGTGCTTGAGCAGCAGCTTCTTTTAAACGTTCACCTAGGGATTGTTTATACAAGACAGGGCACAAAAGTCTGGCCAGCCTGACAGTGGGCAGCCTGGCTGGAGATGTGCCAGTCAAAGGATGAAGGAAGCACCTGACATAAAAAATTTATCCCAAGGCTTTGAATGCAAAATTTCTCATGTGTGAGCATTGAGAAGAGGAGAGATGTTTGCTTCTCATTTGTTTTCTTTATGAAAACCCACAGGTTTTCTTTGGCTGCTTCTGTAGCACGTTTGAAAACAGAAGAAACCATTTCTTAGGGAGCAGCCAATGTTGGGCACCGAGCCCTTCAACTCCCGACATGTTTCCATTGACTTTCACATATTTTTGTCATATTTCTTTTGGCCTGTGCTATAATTTAGGCACTTGCTTCTATACCTCTTTGGTAAAAGGGTAAATGAAACTAAAATCCCATGGTGCTTTGCTATGTACACTTGGGCCTGACTAAATTTTTTAGGACATTTAGCTCTGATTACTTTTTTTTTTGTGTGCTGCATACTGCCATTGGTTAAAAGCTCTGCTCTTGCAGTAAATGGGAGCTTGTTTGACATGCTTCCTCTTGCAGAAATGCCAGTAGTCATTAGAAAAGTTTTACCAGCAAAAGTTTGTGTAGCTGATGTTTTGTACACTGGTACTTCTGCGTTCAGTAGTAGTGGATAGGATGTATGTGTGTTCAAATAGCATCATTCCTGTGCTCCTTCCAGTCTGTCTGTGGTCAAATGACAGCAATGTGGAGGGAAGCCCTGATTTTCATCATAAAGATAATCATCACATAGGGCAGAAATACAAGCAGATAGAAACTAAACTGACTTTCATCCTAAAGAGCTAGAATATCCTGCAGTGCAATACATCACTCTTGGGTGTTTATGTTGATAAAAATGGTAAACAGCACCTGGCCATGTCTGTGGCTTTGAGGAATCCAAAACTGACAACCCATGAATATTTAAAACTGCAAAGTTTTAAACAAGTGCCCTCCTCTCGTGTGCATTTCTCATCATTGCAACTGGGATGAGACCAACGTTCGACACACATGCCTCGGTCTCTCTTCCCAGCCCCTCCCCAAAGGGAGTGCTGGGCACACTGGTGGGGATTTTGTTTCAACAGAGACTACCTTTTTGTTGAAACCTTTATCAGGGTTCAGGAAATTTCCAGATGCACCTAAAAACTCCTAGAGGTTAAAGAGAAATAGTCTGGACTTCTGTGCATTTTTTGAGCCTTTCTGTCCCACTGTGATGTCTTCAAGCTTTTGCAGTTCATCATCAGCTCTGTCTCTCACCTGTCTACAGGACTGCAGAGGTTGTAGTTAGAGGAGCAGAGCCCCATGTCAAAGTGCATGTTAAACTAGTGAGAGATGGAATCAGTCTGTGGCTGTGAACTGAAATATGTTCAGTTCAGCAAGACTGAAAAGCTGGTGTGGTAACCCACCTTGCCACCTCTTTTATAAAAAGCTTGAAAGGATGTTTATAGTGGAGCCAGCTTTCATTATGTGAATTGGACTTCTCCTCCCCCCTTTCTCCTCAATCTGGCATCAATGTACTTCAGCAGAATAAATATAACTATATAAAACCTACTATTTACTTTTGACCCACTTATTTGCTACTTTACAACACACTTACCCAGTTAAATCACCAGCTGCTTACTCAGCCTACGTTTTGCTGATGCAGTGCTCAGGGTATGTCCATGTTGTGACCAGGTCCTGAGCTACTGGGGCTGGGGAAAGCGATGAACTGAGTGTGGGAGGGAGCCTGTTCTCCAGCCATGCCTGTTACAGGGTAAGCTCTTAGAGCCATGTTTGGAGGTGAGGTCCTTCTGCTTAATTTTTTTCTAGCAGCTAAAGTTTTCCTTTGGTGAGATGCTAGGAACCAGGTGCTTCTCAGCCCATGTTGAAGCTGAAGCATGGAGAAACCTGCTAACCTCAGCTGGAGTCAAGTAGTATGTGCATCTTCCCATGGCTGTGTAAGGACTGCTGGACCTGGGGCTTACTGCTAAAGACCCAATCCTGGTGGCAAAGCCTCTGTGGGCTTTTCCCCTCACCCAGAATTTGATACATCCTGCCTCCTTTGACATCTCTCTTAGAGGGTCCTTCCATGCTCAGAGAGGATGAGGTGGCATTTAATCTTGTCAGATGTAGATTTTTTAAAAGCGGGGTACATGCTTGACTTGAGTTAGTTGTCTTACCTCTTACCTGGTTGCTGTGGAGGGAAAGGCATTTCCAGAGGGGAACTCATCCTGCTCAGCATCCTTGGAATGAATGAATAGAATGGAATGATGAAGTGAATCACAACTCTGGAATGAGGTTGGGGATGGAACTCAAAGCAGATTTTTGCAATTCTATGCTCTAAGGCCATGCTGAGTCCCATAATAACCCAAAACATCCCCAAAAACAGATCTTGGAGGAGATTAAACTAGTGGTGAGGAATCCAGAGCCATCCCAGCACTCCTTTTGCCCTCTAGCCTTTCTCTTCTCCTGTCTCCGCAGGGCTGTGCCTCATGTACCCGCACCAGTATCACTGAGGACCACTGTCCTGGCATCCATGGGGACTCTCCAATCCCACCTAGGTGTTTCAGTCAGCCATATGGTTTCTGCCAAAGAAACAAAGCTAAGCTCTGTGCATGCCTGCATATCACAGAACTGAAGAGCAAGTTTTCCTGTGTGTGCAGATCTAATGTATCAGAAAAATATGTATTTTCATATGCTAACTTCAGCAGTGCTATAACTTCCCACCCTGACTCTCTACAGGGGAGAAGGCCTTGAGAGATGTGACTTAGCTGATTCAAGTGCTTAAGCCTGTTCGTACTCCACTGCTATTACAGCACCCCTTAAAGAATTAGCACTCCACTTAACAGCTCTTTATACGACAACACACTGTAAGTTAAATTTAATATAGAAGGAAGTATGTGCATGTGGGGATCTAGTCTCTAAGCTTTTCTATTAGTAGAGCAGTATCCCAAACTAAGATGCTATAAGGGCTCTGGGCTTTGCCACAATTAAACTGTCTTCAGGTTTGAGCTATGACCTAAGACAAAAACCCTTGGAGCTTTCCAGTCTCTACTGAACAAAGCCCCAGAAAGAAGTGAGAATAGGCTATAATTGGGAAGCTTGAAAAACTGCTTATTATCCAGGCAGATGTTTTGGGATGGATGCAGGTATGAAGTGTCCAGGATGAGTAGAGAAAGCTGTGAAGAAAAGACCACATGTCAATGGTGTGGAAGGAGGGATTTTTAAACGCTGTTGTGAAGCCCTTCTGGCTGAGGAAATTGAAGTGGGAAAACTGGTAGCCCCCCTGACTTCTCTGCACAGGGAGGAGTGGTAACAAAGTAGCATATATATATATATACATTGGTATGTAGGACTCAGACACTTCATGGGTCTGTGGTCACTCAAGAATGTGATCTCTGCACACAGGTGTTGAAATGCCAGTTACTTACCACTGCAGTGTTGTTCAGCCAGGGAGAAATGGGAACAGAAAAGGGTATTTCTGCCTCATATTAAAGACACAATTTCAAATACAGGGCCCTATTGACCCCAGTTACTCATAATGGCTCCTTCATTATAAGGGCGGTAGTCTAGATTATGCTGTGATAATAGGGATTGGGATCTGTGCTGTTATCTGATTTTATATTTTATTCTAAATGACAAAAACATTGTAAGGATGGTTGATCTTTAGAATAACAGTTGCTCTCATGAATTGTTCCAAGTATCATTCAAATGGGGCCACAGAATTCTTAATTAAAAGAATGTGCAGATTTTAGTCCATCAGCTGCAATTAGCATCTCCATTAATATGCTGATTTATTTCCATACAGTCCCTTATTACTCAGAGAGAGAGAGACAGAGTGAACAAGATCAAACACACATGGTCCTGGCACTTCAGCATCTTCTGGGAAAACTCTGCTCCCTCCTGCCAGGAACTTTTGCTTTGCAGTTGCAGCTGTGGGACCTGGTTGTTGCTGCTCATGGGTATCTGACTCTTCAGTGTCCTACAGCTTTCCCCAAAGTGTCTAAAGCAGTTCCTCAGGAGTGGCAGAAGGTTCTGTCCAAACTGCCCATTGGGAAAGCAGTTCCTGGCCCATGTTGCTTTACTGTGTGCCAGCATCTTGTGGGACACCCATGGGACTAGAGACTGTGTCTTGGTCCCACCTAGGTTATTAGTATGAATGTAGCCACAAGGTACAATCTGTGCTCCAGAGAGCTTTGTCTAACGAATGCTGGTGGGGTCTAGCTCAGCTACTGCCAGTATAGCAGCTCCTAATTTCTGCGAAGGAGAGGAAGGAAGAGGAGACGAGAGAGAAATCTATCTGTTCCCTTGGGTCCACTGGGTAATGGCTCCTGCAAGAGCAAAGCAAAACAAAGATTTGTTGCAAAACCAGGCGGGATAGATTAGGATTTTGTTCCATTTTTTGGTGCAGCCAACTCTTCCTCCTGCCTTTCCGTGTATATCGTGATACAGATGTATGCAGCTGCTGTTATGTCCTCAGTGCCAGGGTGTAGCAGTGGGGCCATGCAGGACCGTTCCTTCCTGTACAAACCTCAGTGCTTTGGCTAACTCATTTTTCAGGATATGATGTTTCCAGATCACTTTGGGCAAGCCAGCAAACTACCCCATGCTTATTTTTAGGGTACCGCATCCCCTCTTCAGGTGAGCCCTTCAAAGGCCAGCCTAGTGAGTTTAAAGTGATGGGTCACAAGGAAAGGTTGGGTTTTCCCTAGACCAGAAGACAGAGTGAAGTAGGTTTTTTTATTCTTCACACATTTGCTCACCTCTGTGAGTATGGGACATGCTCTTCTTGCCAGCATTATCTCAGAGCTTTACCTTACAAATTCCTTCCTATTGCAGAGAGCTATGCCCTGGGTTTCTCCTGCTTTCCTCCAGTGGCATGTTAGAGTGATTTCACATGGTTTTCTGCTGCGTGTTGTAAGTTTTGCCCTGTAAGTGGCCCTTGGAAATCACTGCATGTCAAGGTGCATGAAAGGACTGTGCTACGGCCCTACTTGTTCTCAACCGGGTGGAAGTTTTTAGGACACTGAAGGCAGTGACCCCCTTTGTTTGCCTTTGGAAAAGTAGCAATGACCCAGCTGTTGTCTGGGAAATTGTAAGCAAGCTCTGGTCTTGTCTCTGTCACCAGCTGCTTTTGTAACTCTGCCGAAGTTGTTTGTTCCATTGTACATCATGGAAGCAGTATACAAGGCTCATATAACCCCTGACTGAAGACCTTTCTTCTCCAAACAGGTACAGTGCTATCTGAGAACAAGAAAACAACAGAGGACACATTTAACTACAAATCACATCCTTTTTGCCTCTAACCATACAAAGCCTTTCTCCCTTCTTTCAGTACAATACACCAGCTGTATGTGACCGTATATTGGCTTTTCTATTCCCAGAGGTGCTTATTCAGTCTACCACCTTCTCTTTTCCACCCTAACACGTGTAAACTACTACTTTTGTAGCTTTTTTTTTTTTTTTTTTTTTTTTCCCCCCTCAGCTGCGGATGGAAGGCGGAGGGAGGTTCCCGCAGGCAGTAGATGGTGCTGCTGGCCCAGGAAAGCAAAGATGGGCTCTTTATTCGCCAATAATAAAAGCTCCAATAAAATCAGTACTAAACGAACAACTCAAAGGGACTGAGAAAACCACGGTGGCTCAGAGCTGTGAGAACACCTTGACGGGTAAATCCTGAGCTTTGGTGCCAAATGCTGAAGAGTCAAAAATGGGATGCAGAGAGATGGTGTCAAGAGATCGAGGACCCCCGTAGGAGAATGGTTTGCCCCTGTGAATCCTTCAGCTGTCCTCTGCAGACCCATGCCTGCCTACAGTGAAGCAGGAGAGCACTTTGTCTAGCCCAGTACTTCTTGGGCAAAGGCTACAGGCTCTGGCAGGAGATGTGACAAGCTGCTAGAGATTATGATTAACTGAACCTCAGAGAAATTTCTTCCTAATCCCCATTCACTGCTTTAAACCCGGAGGATTTTTATTTCTTCCAAACCTTGTATTTTTTTGTTTGTGTAATATTGGCTCTTATGACCAGCTAATCTTGTTAGACATAAATGCAAGGAATTATCTTTTGGATTCCAGCTAGATTTGTTGGTTATGGGAAGAAGATCACAAGCAATTGAATTACCATGGCACAATGAATTACCACTTCTCCACTGAGCTTGTAGCCCTTTGCAATTGCACAGCAGAGCTCAGCAGCAGTTTTAACTGGGATTTAACCTGAGCATTAACTGAGGGTAAGATCTCCCTCAGCACCAGCCACCATTTCAACATCATCTGACAGGCTGGGGAACAAGTCTTGATCTGCTTATACCCAGTCTTGGTACTGCCTTGTAGCAGTGAGTTTCACAGATCAGTTGGACAGTATTTAAAGTATTTCCTAATGTGGTAACATGTCTACAGCTGGCCAGGTGCCTCCAGCTTTCTTGTAACATTGTAGCCCGTGCAAGGGAGAGCCAAGATGACCACATGGAGGCTTGGACTTGATTGCTGTGACCTGCCAGGATGTTTTCTGCACCAAAACACTTGCCTAGCACTGCACACTCTCACCCCTTTCTGTATGGAGATGCTTCTGGAGCAGCTTTCTAAGCCCTTCATATGTCCTGTGCACTGCATCACTATTCATGTCACTACAGCAACAGTTTGGGATGGTTCAGATTGGGCATTTTTTGTCACATGGCTCAAGAAACACTAGGTAATACTGGAACTTCAGAGCTGAGTCTTTATTTAAGGGCTGGCTGGACTCCACAAATTCTGAATAAACACCTTCATCAGTCTCTTCAAGTAAATTAAGAAAGCCAGTTCTCCTCAACTCCATTTCAGCCTTGCAAAGACTTTTTCTTCTTTGCCTTCCCTCTCTCAGAGGAAGTTTATATCAGAATACTGCTGAAATTCAAGATCCCTCATCTGCCTCCCCCCACCCCCCCGCAAAAATAGAGGCACAAAAGAGGCATTAAAGACACCAAACATGCAAATAATCGACTGTTTTCATATGCAGAAGAATGGTTGCTTTTAGTAACTCATCCTAGAACACGACGGCATTAGAGGTTTTGGAATGAGGACCTCCAAACAGCATCAATAAAGGGAAAAGGTCCAAAAAGTAAGCTAAACAGTGCTGCTGCCTGAATATAGCCTTTCATTCAGCCGTCTCCACACCGTTTCAAGCTCATTTTGGAGTTTTTTTGATAAATGATGGAATTTGTGTTTTTTGGCTCCTGTTCAAGAGTTTGTATTTTCATTCTATAATTTCCTTAAACATTTAATTTCCTACATTAGATGACGGTCTCTTGCATCTGCTGGAAAATTAATTCTGGTGCTTCTGTGCCTGGACTGGGAATTAATTTTTTAATTTTTATTTTTGAAGATGCAGAAAGAGCAAACCAACCTGTGGCTAGATGCTGTTGTATACAGACTCACAGCTTTGCAGATGATATAGGAAGACACGACAGATGAAAAGATATTTGAGCCAAAGGGCTTCACTTTTAAAGTTATTGGAGGTTGTTCTGTTCTGTTTAGCTGTACTTCTGTGGCAACCTCCAACATATCCAAACTCAGAGGTGACAAATGCAAGGGAAATAGAGTTTTCTTACAAATGATGCCATCGAACTCTAGATGTTGCTGCTGGGAGATACGGGTGCTACCTTCAACCACTGGACAGCATTTCTGTCAGGACTTCCCAGTCCTCCTCCATCTATACTGCTCTTGCTTCCCAGGGCTGCCTCTGCAAATGTGATGTTCCTCATTTCAGGCTGACCCTCTCTACGATGGCGGCACTGAAAGTTGCAATACCAGTAAACAATAGGAGGAAATATTTTTTCTAATGCCCTATAGGACTCCTGGGAAAGAAGTAATTTAGCATGGAGCATCAAAGGTGGAACTCGGCAACCTTGGAAAAAAGGCTAAAGTAAGGTCTAGGAGAAGAAATAGGAAACAACTGTGTAGTTAACAAATTAGTTGGGGAGAGAGTAAAAAAGGTGAGAGGTAAAATTGTGCTGGAAAAGTGTAGCTAAAGAGCAGATCATGAGAATGATTTTACCTGACTTGTAAGCAAACATGTTACCCTTCTTTGCATGACTGGGCACCAAAGGACACCCCCACCTGAAGCTGGGACTAGCAGCCAGCAGGCAGGATTGCTCAGGCTGCTTCTGTCCCTGTCTGTGTGTGTTTGAAAATTTTTTGCTGGAGGTTGTGAGGGGACATTGCATCTGGAAATCCTGATTTCTACAGTCCTGAGAAATCACATATCTTGAGAAGCATAATTTCACTTTCTGGTGTCTTCACTCCCTCCCTCTATTTCAAGCAAACTGAGACAAGAGTGTTTTGGAGACAAAACCCCTGAAACCAATGCCACAGATTTGTGATCATGATCCTGCAGGACTGAGAAGTAATCTTTTCTACTGCCCTGACACCAGCAAATTGCTCCCCACATGGGGTGACTCCTCATCAGTTCCTACTGGGCAGCTGTAGGATGAATTTGCAGTGATACAAAATGACAGGATCTGTCTCAACTTATCTAAGTTTTTTAAAGGTTACTGAAAGGTTGAGGATTTGTGATTTCCTTGATTCTTGGCTGACCGGAAAGAAAGCCACATACTTCAGCCTTTTGCAGTGTGAAGGACTGAGTGTTCTTGGCTCTACTGAGAGGAAAAAGAGGTGAAGTCCTGGCCTTGGGACTGGACAACTGAATGGGCAGATCTCACAGCAGTGGGACCAGTTGAACCTACCCTGTCAGCAAGTCAGGTGATTTCTAGCCAAGTAACATAATTTCTAGGATTTAGGTCTGGTCAGGTGGAGCCCACTCTTATGAACTATCCTGGTTCTTGTAACAATCTGAGCCTCCCACCACGGTGTCCAAGGAAATAAGATCTGGTTTGAATTAGCATAGCATTATAGGAGATAAAGACCCCCTCCCAATTAATATCAGCTGATAATTGCTACAACAGACTTCTTTCCCAGTCTTTTCTGAGGTAAAATCTTCCACTGATTGGACCTGAGAATGTGTCATATCTTGGTGGAAATGTTCTGATGGAAAACATAACAAATTCTCTTTTTTTTTATTAAGCCCACAACATGTACCGTGTGTTTGTGGCCATGGAGACTGTGTATCACAAATCTTCCTACACCCTGAAGATACTGGGAAGAACCAGACTTGTTTGTAAGTAGAGAAAGTGCTTGCTGCAAGAGAGCACAATGGGCTGTGGTCTCCAGGAAGTAGCTGCATTTGCTGGCAATGCCTTTTGGTGGGTGAAGACTTGCCTTTGGAACAAAGCAATCCCATTCTGCAAGTCCTCTGTCCAATGTATTATTTCCAGACCTTGGCTAGATGCATCCTCACAGCTTGTGACATATTGACTTATGAGTTACGGTGGGAATCAAGACTTCCGTTAAATCAGAAGGTAAGTCCACAGTAAGCAAATGGTTGTGATCCTAACTCAGCAGGGTTTGATTGCTTGGCCTGACAAGAAATCTGCAGTAATGCAACACTTATTTATTTCTAGCCAACCTCCAGGGACAGTCCCCCACCCCAAAAGAAGTTCTTCAAGGGGCTTGGACCAGCCTTGGGGCTGAGATGGCAATGAGAAGCTCATCTTAGTCCCTGGCTGCCCATGAGACTTTGGCCCATGGAGGGACCTGCAAGGGGCCTGAGAGGATGCAATGAGCATGCCAGCCTACACAGTCTGCCCAAAATAGGGCTCATGTCTGGAGGAATCCCTCACACACAGCTCTAGGATGTAGATCATATGCCTCTGTCCTTATTCTGTCAAAAGCTCCACTAATTTTCATAGGTTTCTTGATCTGAGCAAGGGATGGATTCACAGTCCTTTCCTGTTGATGGATGGATTTAATCTTCTTCCTTTCTGCACAGTGTGCTGATTGTCTCCTCCATCCCCCTCTTGTTCATCAGGCTAGGATATTAGAAGTGTGTGTGGTCCTGGCCAGCTCCTGATCCATGCTTGCTCCAGGAGAAATTGAGGTTTCAAAGATAAAAAGGGTCTGTGTGTGGACTGGGGGTTATTTTTCCTGATACCAAAAATGTCTGGAAGAATGAAGTTCAGCAAGGAAATTCCTGCACAAGCCACAGGTCACCTGAATTCCAAAGAGGCAATAGTTGTAGAACACAAAACAAGAAGATCTGATGGCCTGTTCTCTTAGAGAAACCAACTCATTAGCTGGACTACACATCCCATGATGAGATACTGCCTTCTGCCTTGTTGCATTTCTGTGTTGTCCTGTGGGACCTGGTGATGTATTTTGGGTGGGAAATCTCAGATGTTCTGAGGCTGGTCTATAAAGGAGCCTGGGACCACAAGGCACTTGTATGGTGACCTCTCAGCAGCTCAGCCAGGTACAAGTTCAAGTCAAACACATCAAAATGACATAGAAAATATTGCTTCCCAGAACACTTCATTCTATGAAAATGCTTTGATATTTCAACATTTTTGTCCCAGGTCATAACGGAAGCAGATACTAAAATACTGGAAATTCCTGTGGGATGAAATTCCTATGAAGTTCGGTTTTGCACTTAGTGAAAGTAAATACAAAAATGCCTTGTCGGTGGTTTTTTGTTTTTTCTCCCTTAATTAAAGTTTCCTGATTTTTCCACAGTGTCAGAGATGGTTTAAAAGAGCTTGCTTCCTTCAAGACTCATTGCACGCAAATAGGCCTTGAGCTTGCCCCATGGTGGGGAGGGAGATGTGCATGGAAATCCAGATTATTAGTGAGCATAGTCCAAAGGTGGGGAACAAAACCTCCTCCGTACATGGTTATGGGCAACTCTTTGCAGAGCACTGATTGTTGCTCTAGTTTGCTCGCTGCTTTGCATCAATGGGATACTGTCAGGAAGAAACAAAGATATGCATTTTTAATTCAGTTTCTTCCTGGCATATATAAAATGTGCTTCTTTGTTGGAAAACTTTTCAGTTTATTTTTAATAGCAGTGTGGGACGTCAGGAAACATTCAAGTTTCAAGCCTTGTACAGTGGCAGAATTCACATTTCAATGAGGTTTGAGCGAGAGCTTCCTTTGGCCAGCAAGGTGCTCACGAGCCCTAGCCTTCATCTGTGGGCATCTTCCTTCTGCTCCTCAATCCCCAGCTCAAGTGACAGTGTCTGGCAAGTTTTTTGCTTCCTTGCTTGGAAAAAGTTTAACACCAGATGGGGGCTTTACAAGCCACTGTAATTTTTGGCAGGTTTAGTCTGCCTCCTGAGATTCCTACTTTGAGGTCCAAACTTTAATTTTTGTTCTGCTTCAGTGTTCACAAGTATTAGTGTGTTGTGATGTCATGTTTTTCTCCAGAGTATGCCTTTCCTATCACCCAAGGTCCCTTAACCTTTCTAGCACTCAACAGCAAGTTTGTTACTCCCTTTACTCTGTACAGCAAATAGCAAAGGATGCAACAGGGGCATGTCGTTGGCCACATCATAACTGACAGAACATGGCTGTCTGGCAGCTCGACCCTGGCTGTTTCTGGCCAGCCCTTTTCTATGTACATAAGATGCTCTAATCTGCTGATAACATCTTTACTGAATGGCCACATAGGTGGAGGGTATCTGGCATCGCATCTCCATCTCTCGATATCCCACTCAAACATCTTTATCTTTGCTGTATTTGGAATTTGCAGATGGTCTTCTGAACAGCTTAAGTTTAATGTCACATGGGTCCCCTGCTTTTGCAGTCTTCCAGCAGCAGAGCTCCCCAGCATTAGAGAGAGTTTCCCAGCCTGGAGCTGAGGGATAAAATTAGGACAGTTGTCACTAAACACAAGAGGACAGTTACCTGAGGAAAGACTGAGGGAGCTGGGGCTCTTTAGCTTGGAGAAAAGGAGGCTGGGGGGAGACCTCATCAATGTTTATAAATACATAAAGGGTGAGTGCCAGGAGGATGGAGCCGGGCTCTTCTCAGTGATGC
>JANIJG010004631.1:19830-47888 GCA_024611175.1 Megaceryle torquata | reverse complement strand
GAGAAGGCTCTGGGGAGACCTAATAGCCACCGTCCAGTGCCTGAAGGGAGCTTATGAAAGGACTGTAGAGGGGCTGTTTACAAAGGCCTGGAGTGAAAGGATGAGGGGCAATGGTTTTAAATTAGAAAAGAGTGGATTTAGTTTGGATGTAAGGAAGAAGTTCTTTACCATGAGGGTGGTAGAACACTAGAACAAGTTGCCAGGGAGGTAGTTGAGGCCCCATCCCTGGAGACATTCAAGGTGGGGTTTGATGAAGCTCTGAGCAACCTGCTCTAGTTGAAGATGTCCCTGCTCTCAGCAGGGGGGTTGGACTAGATGACCCTTCCTAGAGGTCCCTTCCAGCCCAGACATTTCTATGATTCTATGATTAGCAGTCCTGGCAGGAGCCAGGAGGGCAAAACAGGCTGATGCAATTTTTAATCTCAGTCCCAGAGTGAGGAAGCAGGAAGGGCAGACACTGAAGAGCTACTTTGGTACCCAGTGACTGAAGTGGCAAGATTTGCAAACAGAGGTGGAGAGCTGGTTCCAGCCTCCACGTAGTCCTTTCCAAAACCCTCCCCTCCTGATTTGCTTCTCCCAGCTTGGCCGTGTGCAGAGATTGAGTTGGGACTCGTGCTCCACCTGGACTCAGTGATTGCTGTTCCTCACTGCAGACTTCAAACCAAGACCTGAGTCAACCTGCCCCATCCAACAGTGGGCCCTCAACCTATCTTCAAATCTTACTGCATTCCTGAAAGAGCAGCTCCAGCCTGGAGGATGAGACATGGGCCAAAAATCAAGGGGGACGGTTAGAAGTTTGGATTAGACAAGCAAAGTCAACCTCAAACTCTGCCTTGACTTCTGTGCTAGGCATCTATCACCAAAATAGATGAATGATATTTTCATGTGAGTTAGAAATTGTTACTAAACCTCCCAGACAGGCACTCATGAGCACTCATACAGCACAGTCACTGCTGTGTGAACAGACAGGCTCTCATGGTGACACAGGATGTCTCTCTAGCTCTCTTTTCAGCTGGGTGGGATTTAAGCTTATTAAACCACCGTGTTTTTACAGGCTCTCTGAAGTACACAGCCCAAGAGATCCTACTATGAGGCTCAGACAGACACTGTTTGCATCAGTAGTGGTGGTGAGAAATTATTAAGAGGATTAGCTGCTGGTCCAAATGCAGGTCTGATGGAGCATCCAAAATACTGCTGTTGGTTCATACACTTGCTTTTGTGTTGCCCACAATTTAATAATTTGGAGATTCAGAGTTCATACAGGAGTTAAACCAGTGAAGCAGCAAAAGGGTAGAGCTCTGTAACAGACCCTTGAAAGAGAATAAAATAAAGAATGTTATCAAAATGTCACTTTCCACAGAGCCAAATCCTGGTATGAACCAAGAAGGATCTGGACAGTACTCTGCCAGGTAATTGCAAAAGGCACAGCTGAAGAGAGCAGCACCCTCTCTTCCCTCCCCCTTGCTTCATCTTGTTTTTGTGAAGGGCTAAACAGATTTCATCCAGCATTTTTCTGAGGCTCTGAAATATTTGCAGAAAGGGTATTTTGTCTGGGTTGGGAAAAGTCCCAGGCCTCAGAGAAGAAGCTTCAGCTTCTTTTCTGCCCACCTTTCCCACCTCCTGCCAGGAATCTACCCCTTCAGGTCCCATGATATATTTGCTCAGGACTTTGCCCCTGTCTGTGTTTAGCTTGTATCTGGGGCTCAACTGTAGCAGTTGCTCTATCACACAGTGACACTTACAGCCAAGAAAAGGGACTGGGAAAAGGTGAGACTCACAGGCTGAAATGAAAATGGATTTAATGAAACAGCTAAAAAGATACCAACACCAGTATAAACTAAAAAAGTTAGACTCAGCCCAGTAAATGCACAGGAGTCATGATAAACAGGAAAGCAGTCCTCAGGAAGATGAGCAAGTTCAGGAGATCCCAGCAGAAGACTCTCTTATTCTCAGCAAACTTCCCCCTTCATACTGAGCATGACATTTATGGTCTGGGATACACCTGTAGCCAACTTGGGTCAACAGCTCTGACTCCATACTGCCAATGGCCTGAAGACCGTGGCTGGCCTATGGTTCTGTCCCAGCAAAACCAGGACAGTCCCTTGAGCAGAAGTATTCCTCTGATGCCTTTTGCTTCTAAGCCAGTCCATATTTCTTCTCCTCTTATGCAATATAAAACCAATTTATTCAAGTTTCTGCAGTGGTTCCTGCCAGAATAAAGTGAGCTAAGAGTCACCCAGTTGCTTGACTGCTTGCTATGAGCCCAAGACCCTAGACCTGCATTCCCTTAAGGGCAAGTGGATACATTTAGGACCCATGTTTAGCTTGTGTCAGATTTAGGCCGACTGGTACTCCAGAATTCAGCACTGTGAAGATCTCAAGCTTTTGTTTCTTAATTGTACATTGCTTCCATGTGAAGCTAAGACAGGAAGCAATTAATATAAATTACAGGAAAAAATCAATTTGGACATTAGGAGTAGTAGAAAGGCAGTGAAGCACTGACAGTGTTAGCTGTGGGATCTGCTATGCGGATCTGTGGAAATGGATTTAGAACTTGTCTTCATGGAATCATAGAATCAAAGAACAGGTTGGGTTGGAAGAGATCCTTAAAGGTCATCTAGTCCAACCCCCTTGCAGTGAGCAGGGACATCTTCAGCTAGATCAGGTTGCTCAGAGCCCAATCCAACTTGACCTGCAATGTTTCCAGGGATGGGGCATCTACCAACTCTATGGGCAACCCGTGCCACTGTTTCACCACCCTCACCATAGAAAAACTTCTTCCTCACATCTACTGTAAATCTACTCTCTTTTAGCTTAAAACCATTACCCCTTGTCCTATTGCTTCAGGCCCTGCTATAAAGTCTGTCCTCATCTTTCTTACAGGCCACCTTTAAATATTGAAAGGCTGCTGTAAGTTCTCCCTGGAGCCTTTTCTTCTCCAGGCTGAACAACCCCAACTCTCTCTGCCTTTCTTCATAAAAGAAGATCAGATCTCTGATGATTTTGTGGCCCCCTCTGAACCTGTTCCAACAGGTTCATGTCTTTCTTGTGCTGAGGACCCCACAGCTGGGCACAGTACTTCAGGTGGGGGCCTCACCATAGTGGAATAGAGGAGAATCACCTCCCTTGGCCATGCTTCTTTTGATGCAGCCCAGCATACATTTGGCCTTCTGGGATGTGAGTGCATGTTGATATCTGATGTCCAGCTTCTCATCCAACAGTAGCCCTAAGTCCTACACAGGGCTGCAATCTTGCAGCAGCAGCAGGTGATAACATGACTCCTTGGATTGTTTTCAGCCCTTTTGTATGATTCTGTACCAAGTTTTTCCTTAGTTTCAGCTGGGTACAAATTTTTCTCTACTTCTGATTCCAGTGATTCTGTTACTCCCCCTTGACATAATGTAGGCTGAGGCAATTTCTTTTCTGAGGAAGGTGAAAATATCTCCGTATATTAATCTGTAACCATGAATTATTTTGGGATGACCATAATGATGTTTGTACAGCTATGATTTATTATTCTCTATGCCTAACACATAGATGCCTCACTGTATTCTATATTTTGAGATCATTCATACCATGCCCATGCATCGCTAACAAACTTGTTGATTCTGGATTTGGATTCACAATGATCAAGGAGATTCGCTGCCTTTGCAGCCTTTTGCAGTTTTCTTCCTCAGACCTTTGACTCTCTCTGGATTTATTTTATGGATATAAATAAAACTTGTTCTGCTGTTCTTTTAAGAGTGCTAAATACAAATGGGCAGAAAACCCAACAGACATAGAAGCATAGAGAATGGAAGGAAAAACCTCTTGTTGAATTGTCAGGACTCCTGTGTGTCTTTATACGAAAGCTCTGCTTTTCTGAATTTATGACCATTACCCAGACTATGATAGAAAGAGAAGGAAAGAGAAGCCACATTTTCCATATTTATCAGAATTATTGTTTGTCTGCTACAAAGACATGGACAATATTTCTTCGTCTCAATGTGGCTGGTGCAAAGTTTTTTTCCACCTTGAGAGGTGTTTTCATGAGTCTGTGAGTAATTTGATATCTATCAATTATTTGTATAATTACTATTAATGTAATTAATACTAATTAATGTAGCTACCCAACTGCCATTTTAATTGTCTGCTAGGACAATGCAATATCCTTGCAGCATGAGACTGTGACAGCTACAGAAAGCTGGAAGAGAAGATTTTTCTGCTCTTAGTAAAAAACAGCGGGATTAATCCCAATCCTGCTGAAGTCCACTTTCAAATGATCTGATGTCTATGCAGGTCTTCCTTCAGGTCCATAGGACCTTCCTACAAATCTACATTTGCTCTACAAATGGATCTAAAAAGGTTTATTAGCCAGTACTGAGACATATTAAATTCTTGAATCTCCAGAGATACACTTTGCAGGACAATAATTGCTTGAAAATTTCCAAGTAATGACATTTAGGGTTTCCTCTTTATCCCCCCAAAATAAACTGTTTAATTAAAAGGAAGAGTGGAATTAAAATGGTAAAGATGAAAGGACTCTTCAGGAGGTCATACAGGCTCCAATCTGTTTCTTGGCTTACACTGGTTCAATAAACTCTCCTGCACTCAGTGGCTCAATTAGCTCTTGAGGATCTAGAGCTGCTTTACAGCATTTCTTAGTGTAATGGAAAGGTTTAGAATACTAACTAGAAAAAGCTGAGGCTTTCTTTGTTTCCTTTTCCTACTCAGACTCAGGGAGATGGTATAAGAAAAAGAAGACAAACTGGGGCATTTTGATTTCTCTCATGGAATGAAGATGTTTAAAGATTTGCTTAATCTTATCAGGCCAGCTGGAGCATCTGCTGTCTTGTTTGTGTTCCTTTACACAATCACAGGAAATGGAGTGGTGGAAATTCTGAGATGATCCTACCAGAAACAGTCACTGGCTGAGCCAGCTATCAAAGGCTACCCTACAGTTCCTTTCTGCCCGGCTTCTGGTTCTCACCTCCAAATGCAGGTGGGATTTGAAGGTGATCCTTATTCTCCAGAGTGCCACAGAAGATTTTGGCTTTCTCTGACTTCAGTGAGGGACTTTTGGATCCACTGACAGGAGCACCACCTTGATGTTTCCTTCACACCTAGGACCGTTTTGCAAAATGTGGCAGGTCTGTGTTTCCCTGAATTGTATCTGCATCTAAGCGTGAGTGTGATTGTGAAAAGCAAAACAAGAAATCCTTAGATATTACTAGACACAGTCTTTCTCATGGAACTGAAGACATGGCAGCACATGTAGGCATTCAGAGGAGTGCCCCAGCCTGCAGTGCCTCAATAGATTTTATGTTCCAAAATCAAGGTCCCTATGTGCCTGAAAGGTTGAGAGGTGATGGTCTAGTTGTCAAAAGAAAAGTTTGTAGGTGAAAAGAAGATTTTTTTATTAGATTATCCAGCTAGAAATAGCTCAACAACTAGCTGGACACAGAGGTCCCTCTTGAGGGCAGATCTGAAGGACTTAAATTCCCTCCAGACATGCCAGGTCAGCTATACAGGAAGGGCTGTGTGTCCTGCAAGCTGATGTTTAATTCTGGCTTTACTAGTTACTACCTTTCTGAAGTTTGCCTGTCACAGTCTGCCACAGCTAACACACAGGCAAACTAACATGTTGCCTTGATCAGTGGGGAGGTGCATGTGCTTGCAGCCCCCCTTGGACAGTGAGGAATTAGAGTGAGCAGGGACCTTGGCGAAGGCTCACTGTGGGACATAAAGAATAACAGTATTCATTGCTTTGAGGGAACCTGGCAGGATGGGCAGTTCTCCTCGTATTTTGGCACGGCTGCTTCTGATCTGGGGACCCTGAAGAACTGAGGGGAAAAGTAAGAAGGGGAGAGGAAAAAAACCAAACCCTTATTATTCAGACTTTTAAAAACCTCTATCAAAGGCTTGGTTTGCGTTTTGGACATGTCTCAATGTAGGTTGTCATTAGTGACTGACTAGCTATATTTGAATGGATGCAAGTGACAACCCAGAGCCTTTTCCCAGCCTTTTTTTTTTTACTCTGGTACATAGAAAGAAAAACCCAAACAAATGGTTCATTGCAGTCTAAAATACATCTGCAGATGGTGTGCACTCCTTGGCTCCAGTTGGGACTCAAAGTGAAACACCACAAAATGCCTATTGTTACTAGCACTTTCTGTTCTGCTATGGTAAGAAGCCCTGTTTGCTCGCAGCAGATTTGGATCCCTGTTCCTGTCCCTAATGTTTTCATATGAACTTTTTTGGATGGTACACCAAACTTTTCATGGTTTGCCATTTTATGATTATAGGCTGGTTCTTGGGAATGGGAAAAAGGCCATAGTACCAAGTCTCATTCTGCCCCAAAAATGAGCTGCATCCAAGGACCCCTAAGGTCAGCAGATCAGCAGCAGTGGATGCCAGAGGGAGCATGAAACCACAATGACTCTGCTGAAGCCCTTGGAAGGTGGGTAGAGTACATTGCTGTTACACTTCCCGTAAGTCCAGAATTTGGATCTTGGTTCACAGAGGCATTTAAGTACTGATACCCAGTGTTTTCCTAGCTATGGTGCAGGTTAGGAGTTGAGTCCCTAAATAACCAGTGGTTGTGAGCCCAGTGCCTCAGGGTGTTCAGATCTATCTAACAGTAGTTGTGTTATTTCTGTATACTGAGGTTCTGGCTGGAATCTGGGTGCCTTGAAATAGAGACAGAGACATACAGGCTATGATTTAGGTGGCCAAGTGTTGAAGTATACAGTATGAGTGCTGATATAAAAGCTATAAGCAATGGAAAACAGTACAGACAATAGTTTCAACAGAAAGTGGGACATCATGAAACAGTCAACTAAAACCGATGTCCTGAGACAGCTTCTTTCTCTTCACCAACTAGAAGGGAAGCTGAAGTGACACCTGTGTTATTGATGTCTAAATTTAGGTAGGTGGTGTCCCATCCAGAATGGGAGGCAATTCCTTCTTCAGAGAGATTGTCATGCTGCATAGTCAAGACAGCTTGAGCTAGGAAGTGAAGAGCAGATGCAGTGAATTTTATTTAAGACCAGACAGCCAAGCCAGGAGTTAGTACCTGCTGTATTGATTCTCAGGTTTGCTATCCACTCCCCTGATGCTGATCCCAGTGGTGAATCTCTACTGATTCATACATGGGACAATCTGGTCTTCTTTAAGCTGAGGTCTTTAGAATTGAGACATACAAAGTCATTAGCCACTCTTCACATCTTAATTTAGCTGTTTTTCTCTCTCATCCTCTTCCCTTCTCTCACTCTCTGGCTCAGTTGTTTTCATTAAATGAAATTCAATCTTTTCCCTCTTGCAGGCTTTGCCCAAAACTCTAGTAGAATACTTTTTCCTAAATTCCAACATCTTTGGAGTAGATCAACCAGTTTTACAAACCTGCTTCTCCAGGGGTAGTAAATTGGAATATTTCACCTGAGCTCAGTAATGTTTTAGACGAGCTGAGACTTCAGCCTTTTATCTTCTGTGATGTTACTTGGAATAAAGATGGGAAAACATGAAAATGTTTGCTGAATTTTGGTTGTATCATAGGAGGCTTTTCATTCATTTCTGGGTTGTTCAGATTAAAAGACCCAGACCATCAGTCTTTTCATATTTGGTTCAGATGCTGTCGGAGCAGATGGTGAAAGAGTATTTTCACTTCAGCCTCTCCAAATGCACTCATTCAGTTCAGTGCAATAGACCTTGATCCCAACCCAGGCCTGTGGCCATTCCTGCAGTACACATGCTAGATGACAGCACATGTTCTTTTCTCACATTGAGTCATTGAATACTGGGTGTGTTTCCATCCCTTAGATAAACTTTATAGTGTTTCTATTTCCCTTTCCCTCATGGTACTGATTATCCCAGAAATAGATAGGAGCTGAAAAGCTCTGTTCTGGATCTGAATTATTCTTGTGTTGCATTTGGCATTGTGACATTTTGACTGGATCCCTTTTTCAGGATGTGATAATTTTGTGTTTACCCTTGTGCTAACTCTTTGGTCTTTAAGGTTTTTTTGGGGGTTGGTGGTTTTTTTGTGTTTTGGGGGGGTGTTTTGGGGTGGAGGGGGGGTGTGTGTTGTTTGTTTGCCTGTGTTGTTATTGTTGTTGTCCTGTCCCTCCCCAAACTGGATTGTTTTTTTGTTTTTTCAAGTGCTTCTTGTTTGAATCTGCTTCTTCTCCTCTCCCTCTCCCTCTCCCTCTCCCCTCTGTCTAATTCTGCATCTTCTTTTCTCTCTTATTTGTTAACTTCTGCTGGGTTGCTCACCCTAGTCTCAAAAAGGGACTGCATGAGCTGACCCTCCTGCAGTTATAACACAACAGCAGCGGGGCACAGTGTTCTTTAGGGGGAAAAAAGAAGACAAAGGCTGACTGTAAGCTTAGCCTTGTCTGGAGAGAAACTTAAACCCTAGGTCAGATGCTCACCGGTTGATCACACAGAGATTTCAGCACAATGCAGTTATTCTGGAAGGATGTGAAACTTCCACAAGAGGATGTATACTAAGTTGATACAGAAAACTTGTGTCTCATTCTGGGAAGAGAAATGCTTCAGTGTTGGGTCTTCTACCCAGATGAGTGTGAAGTATCTCTCTAAAGCTGTAGCCCAAGCTGACTGGAGATTGGAGACTTTAGTCTGTGTTAATGCTGAGAAGAAAGACTTAATATGTAACATGCCTCTGTGTGACATGCAGAGGGAACAAGGGCATCAATAAATGAATGTTCCTTGTTAAAGGAAAATCACAAGGAAAATATATATATGAGGGTACATGTAGCTCTATTTATTATGCATATTCTGTAGCATGCCACATGGAAGCAGGATGTGTAAGTATCACACTAATCCTTATGGCCTCTTTACAAGTACAATAGGGTCACATAGCCAAAAGGAGACCACTGGTAGTACTGGTGAGGTTGGGATGAAGTGTGCCTAACAGGTTTCATGGGCGAGGCAGAAGCTGAAAGGTTTCCTAGTGATGTTCGGACATATGGAAAACGGATGAACCATAGCACAAGAGGAGAGAGCACTGGAAAAAAAAAAATAGAGGCATTATCTAGATCAGGTCTTTGTACTTTTATGTTCATGCCTTTTGGGTTAGATGTTGCCTAGGGGGATGATGGCATAGATGTTTCACCTTTTCTGGTTTGTTTCAGGAAAGGCATGTTTGTGGTAAGTACAGATTCAGAAATCAGACAAGACACATCCAAAGTGAATTCCCAGTGGCTGGAATGGACCAGAAATGAAGTAATCTCAAAGGGGCAACATAGCACAAAGTGACAACAGAGTCCTGGACTTCAGGGATTTACTGTGCCTTCCCTTCACAGTATGCAGCCATCACCAGAGCACCATGCTGCCATCGCCAGAACACCATGCTGCCTGCCTCACTCACCAGAATTCAGCCTAACAGTTCTGCAGACTTCTTTTGGCACTGTTTTCCTCAGTTTGGCATTTCCCAGGGTTTAAAGATGACTAGGAAAAACCATAATGTTCCAGGGTGAAAAATGATATGTCATGGTGCATGAGAAAGGGCTCTAGGTCTTCTTACTCCTCTCTGCCACAGTAAAGGGTTGTCATGAAGAAAAGAGCTTTTGCCTACGGTAGGAAGACTGACCCCTTGGAGCAGCTAATACCACCACAGATACGTGACCTGCAGCCCTAGGACCGGCCAGGCTGTTCTAGATGTTCTTTCTGAGATGTCTTTCTTCTCTAGAACATAAGACAAAAAAGGAAGACAACCCTTTGCCATATTCCTAAATGATCTATTAGAATTCAGGAAATTGGATCAAAAGGTGAGCAAAGCAGAGCTGAGTCTGCCTCTGCTATGTCAGCATAAAGATCCTTGGGCCATAGCCTACATGCGTGTGGTGTGGGGCAGGGAACCTCCAGGGGATTGTAGGGCAATGGCACCAATAGAGGATTAGAAGGGATGGACTGCTTTTTCGGGATGATGGTCCAGGGATAATGTGTAGATTATCTTGCCACCTATGAGCTGATATTAGCTTTTCTGTGGATGATTTCAGACATGTGAGATTTTCCAGTTGCTCCGTAGGTACCTGAAGAGCCACATCTCTCCTTTTCCCACCCTCCCCATGGGAAAGTAACTTCAGTCTCCAAGGACACTGCTACTTTGCATGCTCCATAAGTATGAGTTTGGGGCATCTCCTGCCAAGGGAGACAGGATCTTGTCCATGATTTGCAAAGTTTTCTCAGATCTTTGAGATGAAATTATTATTTTGACACTATTGTGAAATCTTGAGGATCGTAACTCAAGAAATAATTGGCCATATCAAAGTATGGATGAGTTATTTCCGTAGATGACAGGACTATCCAGCATTATAATCATAACACTTCAAAGACTAGATAAACAAGAGCTATGGGAAAGACATTAGCTCTTATGTTTCAGGGCATAGCTATTGTGGGTCAGGAAGTAATTAGGCCAGTTATTCTGTAACTGGTGTCTGCAACTGGAGCCGGACACCATTGGAATCAATAACCCATGGCAGAGGCACCTCTGATTGTTTGTTACGTCCAAGTATTGCAATGAATTAATTGGGATAAACAAACTTTTGTTTTCCTCTTGAAAATTCGGCCACCTCCCCACTTCTTGTATTCCCATAC
The DNA here is from genome assembly GCA_024611175.1 of Megaceryle torquata. Classification (NCBI taxonomy): domain Eukaryota; kingdom Metazoa; phylum Chordata; class Aves; order Coraciiformes; family Cerylidae; genus Megaceryle; species Megaceryle torquata. The sequence goes on along the minus strand of JANIJG010004631.1, from coordinate 37,292 downwards.
TTTATATTCTTCTTGGCACTAATTGTGTGCTTTCAATCAGTGGGCTTCTGCTTTCCAAGACCGTAAGCCATGACTTGGGGGCACAGTCACATTTACATCCCTTTGCAGATGGTCTGTTTCTAGCACTGTCAGTCCTTGGGTTTTATTTTTTGCTGTCTTTATGCTGAGGGACAGACACTGCTCAGTGAGTCTTTGTGATTCTAATCTTTTTCATACAGTTTGAGGAGCAATGAACTTGAAAAACAAGATCCTTTTTTCCTGGGAGAGAAGGCACCTGAATTTAGGCCTGTCTTTACCACCCACTAAGGATGTGCGTGACAGTTTAGAGAGGGCTGAGAGCAGTGTTATTTGTTGTCGCTGTAATGCCCTTTGTTGTTTCCATATAGCTCCCATTTCTGTAGGCACCATCTGTTTGTTGGGATTTTTTTTTTTTTGCCCCGTCATTGCAGGCTTCAGGAAATGCCATCTTGCCAGGTGGCATCTCTATTTGCTACTACTACAGCAGCTCTAGAAGCAGGTGCAGTTTGTGGCATAATGTAGCTTTGTGCCAGCCCATTACAAGCCACATCCCATTCAGGGACTTGGATGGGGTTATTGCTTTAGCTCAGCTCCATTTGAGACATGGGCATTGCATCTGAAGTGCCACTGGCAGCTGACTTTTCACTTTGATTTATGTTAACCTTAGGGCTGCTGGTAATTACATGCGTGTTCGTGCATTCAGGAAGTTTATGCAGTCACCAAGGAACAGGAGCTTCTTCATGCAACACCAGGAGGACTGATTGTTCATTTTGATGAGCATCTCAGACATTTTGGGGCATATGAAAAGACCTGACTGTGTGTTCCTTCCTGTGATGGAGAAAGGGCTGGTGGAAGAATTGATAATAATACTACAACTCTGCTTTCCAAGAGTTTCTGAACTAATTTGGGGGTATTACCTTCCAAAATAATGTGTGCAGAACAATGGGTTTGCATAGTGTGATTCTGTTTGATGATCAGCTGGGATTTGTTGTCCTCTTGGAATCCCTTAAAGAAGTGCAATGGGAAGAGTGGTCAATGCACATTTTTTCCATGGCAGTTCACCTACCTGCCTCAACTGAACCTGAAGGGCCACATCAGAGAAATGGTCAAAAATACTTTTCATATTGATGTCGCTTCTGCGAGTGCCCCCAAGATATCATTTACCTGGGAATATCAGAACATCTATTCTGGTCTGGGCAGTGACCACTAACTTTTGTCTTCTAAGCTACCAGGTATTTCATATTTTAGATAACATGTCTTCAAACAAGTTTGTAGACTCTCATTGACTTTTTCATTTTCATGCATTGCTGGAAAAGACTAGATGCATACTGGTCACTAAAGAAGGTTTCGCTGGCCTTAGCACAGGGTGATGTTTTAGTAAGTCCTTGAGGAGCAATACTCTCTTTTCTGCTGCTGCTCAAAACAAATCTCCAAGGAAATATGAAGAATGTAGGCCAAGGGAAGGAATTTCCTTTTGATTCACCTACAGATGCTGAGGTGAAGAGCGTAAGAAGAGGCTTTCATCTGGTGAAACTCAGAGTTTCATAAGCAAGAAAATCCTTGCCTTCACTCTAATTCTGTTTTCTACCTTTGCACATCCTTCCCACTATTTATAAAGTACAGTGTAAATCCACTGCTGTGATGTGAGTGACAATGTCTCTTAATAAGATAATTTATTCCTAATAGCACAGGCTTGCTAAAGTTAAGAAACCTTGACACTGGAAGAGGGAACCTTCCCACCTTCCCCTCACAATGAAGTGAAGCACAAGTTGGTGGTGTGCTTCCACCTCATCCTCACTTGTGTGAATAGCCAGGTCAACTTATACCTGCTTTGCTGCTGCTGCCCAGCTGCAAATATCAAAAATGCCCAAGGGGTCCCCAACTTGAAGCAAAGCTGAGGACTTCTCTGACATTCCCTCGGCCCATCATCACTCTCTTGCGCAGATGCCTGTGTAGCATTTGTCACAGCCTGTGCAGCATTTTCACATACAAATGAGTACCAGATTGCTGTCTTTTTTGCCCTGCCCTAAATCACCAGGTGAATGTGTGGAACAGACACTTGTTGGGAGGCTGCTTGTGTTTCATGTGTCAGATTAATCCCTTGCAATGAACACCTAGGCTGGACTCCTTAAAGCCATTAAACTTGGAAGACAATATGCTATTTTTCCCCAGAAATCATCTCTTCTGTCACTGTCAAGAACATCCTCCCAGTCCCTTGTGGGTGCCAGTAAAGCTATAAACATGGAATGTGTTACAGACCTTTAGCATCTTTGCTTACAGCTGCTCTAAATACATTCACCTTGGCACAACCGCTTGCTTTAGTGCAACTCATCATGCTAATAGGGATGATTTGCTGAATTTTTCAAAAAAACTGCACAGACCAGTTGTACTCAAAATACAAGGATGAGCCTAGAATCACTGGAAAACACTAGCTTTGTAGAAAATGTAGGGTATTTTTTTGTTTGCTTTGTTTCTTCAAGATAAATTCCAAATTAAGGTACTTGACAAGTCCTGTTCCTCTTTCTGGGCCTGATCTAAAGCTCCACAGAAGTGTTGAAATGATCACCCTTGGCCCAAAAGTCTTTGGATTAGGTCTTAATTTTAATTTATCCTCAGTATTTCGGTAAGTAGAGTTGGTAATGCCACTAATAAAGGTCCAATAATAATTTTAACCTATGTGGAAAGCATCTTCCCTCTTCCCAGTTGTTTTCATTTTTTTTAATCATTTGGCTGATTGCAAACCAGTTGTCAGAGTAGGAGAAGATCTCCAACACAAAAGTTCCTGCAAGTTCTGTGAAACTTGATAGCTGAGTAGAGGATAGAGGTGCACATAAGTGTCTTGAAAATGGGAAGCTCAGTGTTCATGTTCAGCCTGTCTGTAAGCACATGGCGCAGGACAAACCATGATCTATTTTGTTGTTTCTCTGGGGGGGGCAGAACAGAAGGCATGGGGGAACTAGAGGGGTTGCAGGGGGGCGATGTTAACAGCCAAAGGCTGCATGTTGGGGTGAGACCACATTTCTTCAGTCTCTCTGTTCAAGGAACAGCTTGCTTAACGTGGGCAAAAGAATGTATTTTTCCCTTGCCTGGTGCACAAAATCTCCTGAAATGTTTTGTCTCAAACTGACTTAAAATATTTAGCCTGCAGCAGATATCCGGAGCATAACATTTCAGCCCACACAGTTAAAGTCTGGCAAAGTAGGAAACGATTGAAAGTAGGGTCTGTTCCAGGACCATTCAGGAGGAGACCGAGATATGGAATGGACAAGCCCTGCTACCTGTTTTACCCATGCCTGACCACTTCTGCAAAATATCACTGAATCCCTGGCTATTAATGCCATCCTCCACTTCAGACAAATAGGTCTGAGTTCAAGTAATAGAAGCTATTTCCCAAAGCAGACATTGTACTGAGGGTCTTCAGAAACCCAGCTGTACTCCATGAGATGCTTCACTGGCAGCAGAAGGCAAATCTGGGGTCAAGATATTGTTTTGGTTGCATTTTTGTGCATGTAAAAGCAAATGTACCAGAAACACCAGAGAAGAAATGGGGAGATGGTAGCAGAAAGCCCAAAGCTGCCACAAATCAGTTGTGTGGGTAAACCTGTCTGACTGCAAAGAGGGTGTTTTGAATATAGAGTTGACCAGAAAAAGAGACCAAGAAGATAGGCAGAGGCTTTTCTCTATTCTTTGAGTCCCACTATGCCCAGAGGAAAATAAGAATATGAACTTTCTTTGCAGATAAACAAGACTGCATCAAAACCACTCAACTGAGTTAGTGTCTTTCATAATGGAAATATTCCTCTTGATCCCAAGTATCAGCTCTGTACTGTGGCCAAATTATATTGCACTACATTTACATATATATGAAAGACTTTGTTTTATTTTATTTTATTTTTTAATAAAAGAAAGCTACTCAGATCCAAGCATCACTTCACAGGTTTTTGAGAGAATTCTGCTTAAATTCAAGTTTAGTCCCATTTGTCATGTTGGGTGAGATAGATGTGATCAAAAGTAGAATCGTGGAGCATAGATATTTCCATCTGAACTGGACTCTGCAGCTGCCATTTTATTTTATTTTAATTTAATTTATTTTTTCTTTTTTCTTTTTTTTTTTTTTTTACATCCAGGGCATAATTTTACTTATCAAAATAGACCTCTAAAGTAGGTCAGACAAATGTCTTCTTAAAAATAATTTATTAAAGCGCATGCGGGTGGCCAGCTCTACCTTCTGGGCTTCTGAAATTAGGTGAAAGGAATTCCTCCCCTACTGATCACCAGGTATGTCGTGCCTAATGCCTGTGCTGGAGTGGGTGGTCTGATCTATCAGGTCCTGGACTGGATGACAGGGCTGTTTGCAAGTGGTTTCCAAACTGTGTCTGTGTAGTTTGCTTTGCAGCCAATTTTTAGCTTTCTATGCCTTGGATGGTGTTGGGACACTCCTGCCCAGACCATATGCTTGTCTTTCTGCAGGAGATGTGTGTGGTGTGTCTTACTTTTGCATTTTAGAAATCCAGCTGCTGACCCTGGGCACTGTTGTGCTCTCTGTGGGATGACTGGTGCCACTGGGTTTGAAGTGTTTTCCATCAAGCCAGCTCTAGCAGACTTGCAAAGGAAGGAGCGTGGTGTGGTGAAAGCACCCCACTGGGTGGCAGGAGTTCTGAGCTCGACTCTTCAGTCCACCACAAAAAAAATATCACTGTTGATCTTGGGCTCATTTCTTTCAGTCTTTACTCCACCACAGTTTCCCCATCTGTAAAATGTGAATGATTTTTACCTACCTGGATGAAAACTGAGGATCTCATAACTGGAACTCGAGGAACCTAGAGATAAACTCTGGTCTGGATTTGCTCATGACAAAGCATCTACTAATATACTTTCAGCCAATGCCTGGCAGAGCAAAAATGTTCAAATTTCTGTTTAAATAAGCTCTTTCATCAGATGAAAGAACATACCAGGAACTAACTGGTCAGCAATATGCTCTGCAGAGTGGCCCCTGAAAGCGGAGCGCAGACCAGGCAGATCTTATGTTCCAGGTAGTGAGAAAGCTGTGAAGCTGCAGCAAAATGAAGTTGGTAACAGAGGGCTGACCCAGGGAGCTCTTCGCTTTTGAGGAATCCCAGTTATCAGCTGCTGGTCACCTCTGCAGTGGAAGGTCAAGGGGAATGAGGCCATTGCGCTTCACTCTGCTGGTGAATATTAAACAACCAGTGCCATAAAGCTTTTGACTTTAACTGGCATGAATTAAAGGCTTTGGTCAGGTTGGCCTTGGAATTGTTTAGGATGAAACTGATTCCTTTTAGCCTTTGAGAGGGCCCAATTTAAGCTGTTTAGCTGAGCAGTGTGGAAAATACAGCAGTTGAGCTATTATGTGGTCAAACTGAAGAGCAGCCACCACTTACCAATACTGCTGGAACCATAGCCTCACATCCTCTCAGAAACACCATACTTATGACACTTCATGTGTTGTTATGGCCACCAGCGATGAAAATCCAGCCTGTTTTATCCATCATGTTTCTTGGCTTCCATGTTGCTTATATGTCTTATACATTCATCAGTACATTTGCTGCAGGGCAACACATGTTCATCTCAGGGTTCCCACTCCAGGCAGAAGTGTGTGTTTTCAGGCAGAAGGGCAGGGAATGCTTTTGGTAGATGTCAATGGCCTTAGAGTTTGTATGGATAAATGTGGCCACAAAGAATCTTATGAAAAGAGAAAACATTTCTGACAGACTGATTCCTTGTTCTTTTATCTCCAGAGCTTTTTAGGCTGGCTACAATAGCATCTTGTTTTACTTTGGATGTCTAGAGATTATATTAATATATATAATACCCATTTTTCTGCATTGGTCAGTCTCTTTGCCCATCCCACCTGACAGATGTTTTCTTCTAGCAGCATTGAAAGTGGCTGGTCTGTGCAGCCAGGACAGTCCAGAAGCAGAGGCCTATTTTTTTTTTTCTCTCAAATCTATTCTACATCAATTCTCATCTGCCATGAAATAATAAAATGTGAATTAGTGAGCTTTGTATCAGCTGAGAATCTGACCAAAATATTGCACAATGTGTCATATATACAAATGAAAATATTCTTTTGGACTCCTTTCTGGAAGGAAAAGAACATTATACTTTTTACAGCTTTCCTCAGGAGCTGCAAAGGTACATGGAGGAGCAATGAGAAAAAATTAGGAAAGGGAAATTTGGGGCGACTGATAGTAAAGTGAGGTATTAATCTTTCTCCAAGAGGACATGATGATCATTTCTCAGCAACATGCAGAGGGAAAAGAGATAGAAATGGTGAAGAAATAGAAAAGGAATTTCGGTTCAGTGGGCACTGTCCTCACTTGGATATAAAATGAGGAAGTACAGAGGAAAACATGGGTCCCTTTCCAGAAGAAAATAGCCCTGTGAGGGGACACTGAGGCTGGGCTACCAGTGCAATTGCGACTCCAAAGGCATAAACCCCCTTCTTTGGGCAGCTGTCCTGCTCTACAGCTTGAGGACTTCTGTCGTACCAAAATGAGCATGAGGGTTCCTTGGTAAGGTATTGTATACCAGGACTGGACACAACAGGGAAGAGACTTAATCGTACCCTGGCAGGCAACGAGGCATTTTCCTTCCTGTTTTGCCCATTTTACACCAGAATGATTAAACCTTGAAGTGGCCAGCATTTATCTGAATACTTCTATTCTGAAAAACTGGGCTTCTTGCAAGTTTTCCTGCTCTCCCTTGTGCTGGCAGTTGGAAATGCTGCAAGGCCAGCACTGTGCATAATGTCTCCTTACTCCTCACCCAACACTGAGGAAATGCAGAACCATGCAAAGAAAGAAACAAAAATAAAGGCCCTTATAGCCAGACACTGAAAGCAAAGTCAGTCTGAAAGTCTACAGGAAGGTCTACTTGAACCTCTTTGTCTGTGGTGTTGAAGCTAGACCTTGCACCTGCTATGGATCTTGATAGTACAGTGACCATGACTGTTCTACCTGGAGTAGACCATGGCCCTGGCTACTTTTGGGTGGCAAAAAGACAAATTGCCTTCCCCCTACCTTCTGCCCCTACTGATGGAGATGAGCTTTCCTCTGTACCCTAATACAATGCTCCACTGAAGTGATGATGCAGTGACAGCACTGTCCTCTCCTGCACAGTTTGTGTAGGGTCTCACCTCTGCAACTGATCAGAAGTCTTCTGACCAGCTTTTCTTTCACTGTGCTTCTTTATGTCTTCCTCTTCCTTAGGTGAGTAAAAGCTGTTTTCTTGGAGCAATGTTTCTTATTAAGAAGTTTTTTTGTGGTCCAGGACCTGTCATATCATTTTCTTCCTATGAATGAAACAAATTTAGAAAGTTTTTGTTTCATTCAGCTGTAGAACAAAAACAAATATAAAACAAATTTCACAAAAGATGGGCTTGTTTACTGATACAATCCCAGCACAGCCCCTGTGGCAGGACTCAAGCAAGTTAAAATTAACAGTCTCTCCTGCAATAAAAACCATGTTATGATCATCATGGAGCCTCAGCAAACACTCCCATCTCTCATTTCTGTCTTTATTTAGTACAGGTTTAGGAGACATCAGCTTAATCTCTTGCTCTGCCAAAACAGGTCTCCACTAGAGAAGGATACTGCTACTCTTCAGAGTGCTTAAAACTAACTGAGTGTGCCTGTGTGAGTGTTGTCTCCAACCTGGCAAAGGGAACCTGTTTGTATCAATCACAAGTAGTGCTTTTCCCAAGAACTATGGTTTGGTGCCATGGGGAATTTTCTCCCTGTTCCCTGAAGTGGTGACTTGTGTGAACAGCAGTTGCTCATCCACAGCCAGGGATATGTTGTACCTAAAGCTGATTATGTGTCAGCTCTGTTAGAAGAGTTTTCACTTTATGGAAAGGTTTATTTTACAGAAATGTAATTTAGGTGATATTTAAAATAACCAAGCCTGTATCTTGGTTGGTACCTTTGATTTCACCGGAGTATCATGACAATTCTCAGAGGTATGAAGCTGCTAACAAATGATGGATCATTTAGATCATTTAGATTTAACATGATTGGATAGATCCCGAGGAATGGCTGACAGGGATGATGCGTCGTAGCAAAAGAATGGGGACAGTCTAAAACTGTGTATTAGTTTGGAAAAAATCTATGGAGAGAAAAATGGCCTAGGAACATTGGCCTGGGACAAAGAGCTGGGTTAAATACCATTGCTGGCACAGACTTTAGGTGTGTGTCCAAAAATAAGTCATGGGACCTTCTGCCCTGGTTCTCAGCCCAAAAAATGGAGAAGCAGAGAAGGATAATAACAACCCCTTTCCTTTATCCTGGCTTTGTATGTGTCAGAGCAGAAATCTTGGGGGAAGGGACAGCATCAAAGACAATAAAGGCTTGTTCCCTTTTCAGGCCTATGAGCATTGCTGTACAACAGACACAGGTTGTGTTATCTGGAGGCCTCTTTCAAGGTTATTTTGTTGAGATCAGTGTTTAATTCTAGGCTTTAGAAACAGAAAATGAAAAGACCCAACTGTTTCAAAGGTCAGATTGTCCACCTGTCCCAGGCAGGCTTCTAGGCTGATTTTGTAGTGTGTACTGTACAAAGTTTTACTTTGCCTACAGTTTGGGATGTGAGTTCAATGGCAATTTGCAGAGCTGAATTTGCAGAGCAGAGTGGTAGCTTAATTGGCTAATCTCTGCAAGTCTGAGCTCAGCAAAATCTGACCTTCCTTCTGGGAAAGCATTTAATTTTAATGCTAAGTAATTTTTGTCCATGCTTTCATCAGAAAGGCTCTCACATTTGGGAAGATAACTTACCCCTTGTGACATAATGAAAACTGAGGGATGATTTCTGATTCTTGACTTCGTATTCCATTTTGACTTTTTATACTTTTTTTAATCACAGGAGGAGCTTTACGGTAGAGACAAAAAAATAGTTCATTCTTTCCCCCCTCTATGATTTTTTAGCAGGAAAAATATTTATTTTCTTTAGTCTTCAGAGTTTGGGGTTGGTTTTTTTTTTCCATTTCCTTAAAGAATGTCACATTTTTGATGTGAAGTAATTCTTAGGTAGAAGCTTTTTGGGGAAAATATTTTTAGCTGAAATATATCCATTTTTCTGCATTTGTGGGTGAGTCTATTGCATGGACTACAAACCCATAAAGAGTATGAGCTACTCTAAATCACCTCTGTGGGATGACCATACTAATGTTTGGAAAAAATCCTGAAATACGAAATGTTTCACTGTTAGGTATTTTAGGAATATTGATACTAGTCAAGGGATGTGTTATTGAGGAGAGCAATGTGCTTACACTTTGTCTTCGGTCTGTTCACAAATGGGAGGTAACCTTTCTGAGAACTTGTAAGACAATAAAGAACGTTGTAAAGAAGAGAAAAAAGGATGGACACATGTAAAAAAAATTTTAAAAATCCATAAAAACTTATTTTCTGTTACCCAAGATCAATGTACAAAGTAAGAAAAAACCACCCTGCATATGGCTGATAAATTTTAATGTTGTTTTGTTTCCATTTTAAAATATTATGGAGTTGTGCTAAGCGGAATTCCTGAGGCTGAAGGAAAACTCAGGTACTCCAAACAAATACTGTTTGAAGTGAATGTTTTTTGGCAAGGTGTTTCACAGTATGTATTGAATAATTCTATCCGAGATATTTTGATACCTTGTTTTAGGAAAAAAATACCGCTGAGGATTCAAAGTAAAATAAGACTGCGGGGGAAAGAAAATTAATCTGTTTTCTTGGAACATCCCTCAGAATGTTACAAATCCTGCAGAAATTTATGGGTAGCCAGAAGCATCAACTGAAGCCCTCACCATTTATCAGCCTGTTACCAAAAATGAACACTAGCAAGTATTTCCATTTCATGTTGGCATGTGTGATCTGGAGAGGTCATGTTCAGACCAGCTCCTTAAGAATGCCACTCTCCAAACTCCCCTGAAAATCCTCAGCAGCAGGCAGCACTTTGTGTTTTGAAACATCCGCTTGTTAATCATCACCTTATAGTTAATAATGTCCTATAATCCTTGCAACATCCTTGTCAGACATGGAAAGTTAAGGCAAGAAGAATTTAAATTCCAAATCATGAAGGGATCCCTAGCTGGCTATCAAGATAACAACAAAGAAAGCATAGACATTTCTAAACAACAGGTGAAACTTGGATTCTAGAGATATTTGGACACACACTACTGAAAACAGGAGATGATGATGAGATGTTTCTACAGTCAGCACTTGGAATCTCTTCTTCCCTCTGTACCACACAGATGATGTATATGTTTGTGGGAGATACTACAGAGCTATAGGAAATACTAAAGCCCATTAAACATTTGCAGTGAGCGCACTCAAAGTTGTTGCACATTATCTAGGATTAAAGATGAGTACTTCTAGACTGACTTTCCATTACTGAAAGTTAATTGGTGAAATTTGATTTTATTGGTTGGCAAAATTCCTGTGTACCTCAGCAGAAGGTCATGCATGCTGCTTGCTAGGCAGACACCAGAGCATGTGAGAATTTCAAGGCAGCTTTCATCCCTCAGTTTGGATTTCAAGTTCTGAGTGGTCTTTAGAGGTTGGAGAAAAAGATGAGAAAAAGCACATTATTTCTTGCAATTCCCTGATTCAGAGGTGTTTGTGGAAAGAGTTGTAGAAGCCTTGGATGATAAAAGCACTGGCATGGCCAGGAGACTCTCCTCTCCTCCTCCAGACTTGGGCTGTATGCAGCCATGGGGTGGATGTGAGGTTTGGCTGTGGACACAAGAGAGTTGCACAGTCACGTCCGCATGCTTCTAGGATGTGTTAAATTTTATTTTAAAAAGAAACTCAAATTAATTCAGATTAACTATTCCCAGAGGTACCTAGTTTGCTCCACTGGCTGGGACAGACTCTAAAGGCTGACCTGAGGTCAATGGGATGAAACCCAGCCCAGATACTTGTCAGGTTCTGCTTCAGGGGCTTGTTGCTATGTGAGTCATTGGACCTTTAATCAGCTCTGATGGTCTAGCCTTAGGGTGACTTTGCCTGATCAGCAGTAAAACCAGAGTTTACTGGTGCTCTGAGGTTTATTTCCCAGCTGTAGGCAACTTCCGCTGCACCTTGTCTACAAATAGGATGCAACGGGTCATAAAGCTCCTCTCTGGGGTCTTGTAAGACTACCTGATGTTTGGGATTGCCATCAGCACCATGCCATCCCATGCCTGAAAAGATGACATCAAACCCAGGATGGGGCTGCAGCCACAGCAGAGGCATTTCTTGCCCAGTCACTAACTCAACGCAAATCTTCCTGTTTCTGTGTCACACCGGGAGCAGGAGAGGACCTTGAAAAATGAGGCTGCCAGCAGAAAAGCAGCAGGGGAAGGCTTCTGAGGACGTTTCTGGAAAGTTGAAAACAGGAAATGTTTAATCAAGCTCTGAGAAAAAAAAAATCAAAACAAAACTTAAAAAAAAAAAAAAAAAAAAAGTAAAATGAAAAGGGGAAAAAAAAAAGACAGTCTCTTTCTGAGCAGCCAGGATGTTTGTGAAATCCCTGCGCCATTTATTATGATGCTGAGTGTCAGCTGGCTGTTTTATTGGAGACAGCTGGGACACATTACTTGTGCATTAACACTGAGCCAGCTTTCATTTTAAAACTTGCCCGTTGGTGGGAGCTCTCCTTAATACGTTCCTGCTGCTGCCAGCTCTATAATCCACACCAGCAGCCACGAGGGAAGATCACCTCGCTTTACCATACTTCTTATTTCCGGAGAAAGGCCTCATAAAAATCAGCCTGGCTGATCAGGAGCAGGACAGTCCTTCTCCTTGCTGTGGCTCCAAGGTGGAGCAAAGCTTGCCAGAGCAAGATGTCGGTGGTGCTTCTGCCAAGAGGACATCTGCTCACGAAGCAGAACCCTTAACGCTCATATGCATGTCTCTCTTAATTGCTTTCCAGGGACATATTAGAGCTTTTTGCAATGTAAACTGTGTTTCAGTACATCACAAATCACCGAGCGATGGCTCCAGCATAGACTGTAGTGGAGATTTGGCGAACCCAGTTGTGAAAGCAGCGGGGGAACGAGCCGACGCACTCCGGCGGGTGCGAAGGTTTGTCTGTGCGGCATGGCAAGAGGGATTGCTGGGGAGCGCCGTCGCCCACCTGGGGCTGGGGGTTTGGCAATCACAGTCTGTCCTCCAGCACGTCTTCTAAGCACCCAGGGACAAAATGTTCTTCTTGGGGATCTGAGAGATGACTGAAGTTCCTTACCCCAAAATTTCTCTGTATCAAGAAACTCTCAGGTGTGGATGGAGGTAGGTAAGCCTGTTTCATGCCCCAGCCCTGTGGTCTGGGTCATCAGAAGCCATCCGGCCCCTGCCTACCATGCTGGTCCCAGTTCTGAGCATGGCAATTGATGCCCTCTGGGAACATAAGTGTAAAATACTGCTGTGAATTTAGGTCCCGATTTTGGGATGGGATCAAAGGGGTGATGTTTCTGTGCACATGCTGCTTTTAGCCTGGGCTCATAACAGAAGGAGACTTGTGCCATCGCACAGTATGGTGTGTGTATGTGTACAGATATATATGTTTATGTAGCAGGTGTGTTCTCTAAATACTTTTGAACTCATAAGCCAATTTCAACTAAACATAACAGAAGGGTATAAATTTCAAACATATTGAGTTCTTACAAGTGTAAATAAGCCAATGGGTGGGGAAGAGAGGCTTCATTATTGCCCTCACTGATAGGCTGCACTGGCAACTCAGACTTCATTAGACACTTGAGATTCCAAACAAGCATGCTCCATTAAGTGTTTTAATTGCAAAGGGCATTTCCATTCTTGTTTATGCCTTATTGATAATAGAGACTTCACCCTTCTCCCACATGCAGGAAGAAGCATTTTTCTTTTACAGTGCCTATGGAACTAACTGCCCTGAGAAAGCATTTCTTCCTGACATATCTGAGCTGATACTTAATACCATTCCATTCCTCAACAACACTGGATGATCCATTGCTCCATTGCACAGTAAAAACATCAGATTTTTTTTTCCCCCCAGTTCTGTTAGTGTCATAATTCACAAAATCACACAACAGTGAGTTCCTCAGATTGCTAACACCTATACAGAAAAAGAAGGGTTTTCTTCTGTACAGGTCTTTACTTTCCTTCATCGTATGCATTTGTACTTCGAGAGAGGATAAGTGTGTGTGCCATCTCTGCACCTTTCCTTATTTTGTACCATATTCCTTCATGCTTTGTTTCCATACAAAAAGAGGACCATTGTCAGCTCTGGCAGTATCATCAGTGATGCAGTTGCCATCCTCCTCCTTCCAGTGAGGAGATGGCTGTGGTGCAAAGCCTGCTATAGCTATCTCTGAAATTTCTCCTTAAAACTCACTTTTGACATGTTTCTTCCAAAAAATTTGCTGACTGGTGAATACTAACATGCTGAGATTGCTTTCTAGTGTGCACTGCTTCGTAATGTCTCATTTCCTCTTGTGTCTTCATCTCCCTGCTGCCTCTTACTTTAGACTTAGAATATACTTGGATTAGAAACTGTCTTCAGTGTGTTTTGTTTTATTTTTCTGCATCAACTAGCACAAGGTCCAATTCCAAATTTAGGGTTCATCCATGGCAACACTACCATTTTCAACACCTCTTGCCCCTTGGAAACTGTTTCCATTAGCAACTCTGGTGCAAATCAGTATATGAAGGTCCTTTGTTGGTTTTAATGCAAAATTAGGATGGTTAGTTCAGCTCATTTTCAATAACTATTTAAAGGATTGCAGAAAAAGCAGGTGAGCAGTGTCCACATTGTCTGCTTTGCTAGATCTGCCAGTGAAGTGATCTTCATAAAAGGAGTAATAGGGGATGTAAAGTAGCATCTTAAACAGGCCCCATTCCTCCTTCATAAAACATGCATCTCTGCCTTAAAGCTTCTTTACACCCCCATAATTGCATCTGAACTAGGTCTTACAGTGGTGGATCAATAACATTCTCTGGGTTTTGGCCAGACTCCATGCATCTCCCAAGATATGCACCCCAAATCTTTTCATTTTTGTTAAAAACATTTCTTTGTTTTTCTAGTAATTTATGCAGATATGAAGCCTTCTAGTTTCTGTATATCCATCCTTACTGACATCCCCAGTAAGCAGTTCTCAGTAAGTAAGGGGTTCACAGAGATCTCCAGGGGATATGGCATGGAAGAAGGAAGGCTACTTCAAGAGGAGACTTTAGATTGGAATACTACGCAAAACCTGTTGTACAAAGGGAAGAGCAAAACAAAGGAGAATTAAGAGCAGTATCCAGTCTGCCATGTGGCCCTGTGAAACAATCTCTGTGATTTTGGAAATTCATTTTAAACTAATGGAGTCTCAAGTCCTTGATGGCACCTGGTAGACTTTAAACTCTTTCTCTGTGACAGCAGTTGGTGTGAAGCCAGTGCCATGCTTGGATGTCAGGTTGGTTACCCAATGGGTGCTTCAGCATCAAAGTTGTACTGAAATCACAGCACAGAAAGCAGACTGTTCCCAAGGATCAAATTCAGCAGAGCTGTGGTTGCACATAACAATTTAAGTTTAGTGTGGCAGCACTCTGTACAAGGGCTAGATGTCTGGGAAAACCAGAGGTACTTACCAGACCCCTCCACAAATTACGCTTGAAGAGAAACCACCAAACTATTGGAAAGTATTTATCAGCTTCATTAAATATTAGGCTTAATAGTGTAAAGGTATAAGCCAAAATGGGGCTGATACACATTCAGAGATCCAAAAGGGTATATGTGTGTGTAGATATCTAATATTTCCAAAAGCTTTCCTTCCCAGGTCAAAAAACATGGACTGGAAATCCTTATGAATAATTTTGGTTTCACTGGATTGGCACTTGTCAAAAGGAAACTAGCTTTCTGGAAAATTCCTGAAGGTCTCCAAAGACTTTGACGTGAAGCAAGGCAGAAGAGGGAGGAGAGTATCCTCAGAGTCCTCCCAGAGAGGCAGCTAAGGACATACATGTTCCCTCTCAGAGGCCATTAGGGAGCAGACCTGAGCTTCAGTGAAATGTCTCACCAACTCTGGGAAATGCACAGGGGTGAATAAGCTACCCTGGAGTGCTGCTTTTTGGGGAAAATTGTCTCTTCACTTTGCATCCTGCCCCAGCAAAGGGCTATGAACATCAGCCTGCATAAAAAATGGTCTCTTTTGCAATAGTCCTTCAATTCCACTGTCTTGAACCACTTTGTCATCTTTAGCTCCTCCCTTACTGTGCCATAATACTCTGAATCTGAATAAGTGTGAGCATACTTTTTTATACCATGTCCCCTGCCTTAGCAGGGAATTAATTATTGGAATTAAGTATAGGAGGGAGCTCTGCACTTCATTCATTGCAGTTTGCTTTAATGAATTCAAGAACCATTCGGTCAGGCCCTGGGCTCAAGTAAATCTACGTAGCTGCATGAGATCTGGTGATGATCTGCCCCATTATTTTTCTTACAGTGTTGCAATTTGCCTGGGACACTTGGTTCAACATTTACATCCTGAGTCTTGCAAAAAGTTCCAGGGGAAATTTATAACCACAACTTAATTAACCATGAATCAGTTAATATTTGGGCATGTGAAGTGCTATATACATGCAAGGGATTAAGCTGTCAGAGGGAACTTTGGTTTTAAATCTCCTAGCAAAGTTGTCACTTCTGGCAGCCTGCTGGTCTCTAAGTTAATGCTGTGAAGGATACACACTGCTGTGTGCAGGAGCAGTGATTCAGGGAGAAGGTTCCTCTATTTCTATATTTCTGCTATTTTCTACAGTTTCTGGGGTTTAATCTGTGTGATTCCCATCCAAATAATACTTCTCCTCTTGTCTTGGGAAGCTACCCAAGAAATCAGATTACCCTTTGGTTAGGGGGCTAATTGATGCACAAGTTGCTGGGTGAGATACATATGCCTGTGCTGTACAGATCAAAGTGATCACAGTGTGTCCTGCTGGCTCTGGAAGACAGACACCTGTAAGGACTGCGCAGACCCTGCTATCTGCAGAGATTTTGGCAGCAACCAAGAGATGAGCTCTGCATAGCAGCAGGGATTCAGTGGTGAATTTAAGGATCCATCTGCTATTGCTCCTCTTCCTGGCCAGTACTGCTGGAGGATTTATACTCTAATCAATCCCACATTATCTTTTTTTCCTGAGCAGTGCTGTAAGGAGATAGTACTGTGACCATCTGACATTGTCTGTGCTCCTGGCTGACATACTTTGCACTCACCCAGATGACACTGTAGATGCAGGGAGAGGTGAGTATCTGCACATTGAAGCCAATTCCTTACACCACCCTGCTGCTTGGACCTTTGTGCTTCCACCAGAGATTTGAAACAGCTTCTGAACCAGTTGGTCAGCTGGGTGGTTTGACAGGGAAAGAGATGTTAGTTTTACCTCCAGCTGACAAAAGTTACTTGTATTTGGAGGGCACTAGCTACTAGGATGCTCTTGCCTTGCTATGCCTGGTCATCGGGGCAAGGAAACTGAAGGTTAGGAATAAAGCAGGGTGGTTGTTTTTAATTTTTGCCCTGGTGATGGCAGCTAGCCCAAAGGTGCTGTTTGCAGGGCTCAGAATGGTTGTGAGTGCAGTAAACTTCTGGAGTCGTGTGTTTCCCATCTTTTGATGTCAGTTTGGCTCAAGGGAAAGGTTGCCCATTGAAATGTCGCTGTTGCTGTAAGGCATTTCAGTTCCCTGCTGAGGCAGGGTCAGGCCCACTGGCCCAGAGGCTGAAGGTGACCCGCTGGGGCCAGGAAGGGATTAGGAGCTGCAGACAGCAGCACTGATGGCTGTGCACTGTGGTGGACCTAGAGGAGATGACGTTGCCTAGCTGCGGCCAGGAACACCATTTGTCTTGCAGGACCACGCAAGCAGCCAGCCATGGTGTTTTGGCAGGCTCTGCTGTGCTTTAGGATGTTGATGTGGCTGCTCTGAGCTCCCTGAGGTGGCAACAACCTTGTTTCATAGAGCTTCAAAGAGCCAGGTTTGATGTAACAAACTAATTTTTTTTATGCCTACTCGAACCTGATGAATGTCCCATGTCTGCAGCAGTTGCTGACTAATAGTGACAGTTCACACGAAGAAAATGAGCATGAATGGAGCATTAATAAAGCTCTGCTAGACCCATTTAAAGCAGGCACTTTCCCAGAGCTAAGAGCTGACATTAAGTCACCAGAGTTGTGTAACTAAAGGAATGGATGGAGCTGATCTTCTCTTTCTACAACAACCCTCTAAAATACTTGGAGAAATAATGCCTTCATAATGACTTGCCATTATTTAGGGACTCTTGATATCATTTTTTCTGCTCTGCAGGTAAGATTCACAAGCCTTATAATATTTTTCTGGTGAGAGAACCAGAATAACAATAAAAATTACTGTTCTTGCTAGGGGATGTGAAGAGGGTCCCGTTGGGAAGCCGGCCGAGTATCGACAATCACACCAATATGGCTACATGCCGATCCGTTTATTCT
>JANIJG010004631.1:0-19730 GCA_024611175.1 Megaceryle torquata | reverse complement strand
TTTCTGCTCTTCAGGATAACTTTAAAGAGACACAGCACTTTATGCTGACTGAGGCTTAGCCAGACCTAGCATGGGGTGGTCCAATCCCTCAAAAGCCACCATATTCCTTGTTCCACAAGGAATTCCTCTACAGGGATGGTTTTGCAGTTGTGCATAGGTAGGCAAATGTCTCAGATAATGTGGTGACACTCACCATGTCCATTCACTAGTACAACTATAACCATATTTCCTGTGTTACCCAGTTTCTTTGGGCCTGGTCTGTCTGACTTTACCACATGGAATAGCAATTTACGTTCACTCCTAGGATGAAGAGAGTAGACTCATCCCTCTTTCTCCTTCAAGTAACCCCATAAATAATTAATATTACAGAGACTGCTTGAGAATGAGCAAGTGTTATTTATAACACAACCATTTTAACAGAAACTGCAGAATTGTTCCTGTAGGAGGCTGATCACTCAGTATCTGGTCTGTTTGCAAGCTTGGGCAAAACAGTAAAAAAAACATTTAAAACATAAGTCAAGATGCTGCCCTCTTACTCTGCATGAATAGCACCACTGAAATCTAGGGACCTCTCCCAGAGCATGATGCTGCTTCAAGAGCACGGGTGGAAGGGGCCAGCTCTTGACATGGTAGTCATGAAAAAAACATGGAGGAGGCAGCTCTCTGCAACTTCTTCATGGAATCCCTC
The DNA here is from genome assembly GCA_024611175.1 of Megaceryle torquata. NCBI lineage: Eukaryota > Metazoa > Chordata > Aves > Coraciiformes > Cerylidae > Megaceryle > Megaceryle torquata. The sequence continues at coordinate 19,042 of JANIJG010004631.1, read as the reverse complement.
TCCAGTGTGTGTCTGCAAATTCAGACAGAAACTGAAGAGAGAACAGGCTGCCATTTACTTTATTACTCAAAATATTTACTCTAACACCTACCGGGCCATCTCATCGCACTTTATGGGATTGTACATGCTGATCTCTTGACATGCCCACAGTGTGAAAGTTTTCATGCAAGCAGGAGATCAGCGCACAGCGAGGGAGATGGATATTCACTTGGTTTCCCACAAAACAAAATCATTATTAATGATTCTGCAAGTTCCCCTCAACACTAATTTCCTGTTCCATTTAATAGGTGGAGAATGTCAGTGCTTTGTGGACTTAAGGGCTCATTTTTTGTCCTTGATTCCAAGTCCCTCATGAACTAGATCCCTACAACATCTATGTGATCAGATATAACCCAGGATGTTTATTTCTTGTTCCAACACGTGGTTTCTAACTTTTTGTGTCCCTTGATTATAACTCTGTCATCTGCCAAGAACCTGGAATTTCACCCAACTCACATAGGAGCTGGTTCTGCTTTCCTTTACTCCACATCCATCAGGAGCAGCCTTATTGGAGCAGACAGTTGCACCATCAGGAGATTAGGATCAGAACAGCTCAAGGCAATTTCCTTCAAACAAACAAACAAACAACAAAAAGAAACTGTTGTTGAGTTAGCTCTGGGATGAACACAGCACTTGATTGATGGAAGTTGCTGTCTACTGAAGGGTTTCGGATATGGTGCCTTCATCAGTGTGATTGATGAAATTGCCGAGAATCCCCATATAGAGCCACGAGGCACAAACAGGTCATTAACATGACTCCACCTCATTTTCCTTAAACCCATTAGCCCACATCATTGTGGAGGCCTAATTTTTCTCTGACTCGTGTATTCATTTCACAGGGAGCGATTTCACATGAGCACCTTCTGATTTAGCTCAGTGTAACACAAAATCAGACTGTGGTCTCCTGAAAGAACACTTTAATTTCTACTACAGTCTGTTTTCTCGTGCTCAGTCTGTTGGCAGCTCAGAGCGTGCACATGTACATTTCTTATGAGATCTCTGATGACCACAGGGAAAAGGCTCTGGGGAGATGCTTGAAATGCGTGTGCTATATGGAAACTATAACTTATCCAGGTGCACAGTTCCTGAGAAGTCTGAGCCTCTGAGGAGCTGAAAAACCCTATTTCCTGTGTGGGAGGAGAGGTTTTGCAGAGGTTTTCAAGTAGGAACAGAAACATTTAAAACATAGACAAGAAATAGGTATTGTTTGCCCAGCATTCCTCTGGATGCTGGGTTTTACAGGGGTGTCATGTAAGAATCAATCAAAATGCATCTCCAACAATGAAAATGAAGGAGGGCACTTAAAAAACAAAGAAAGAACCCACAACCATGAAGAATTATCTACAGAAGGAAATTTGTTTTATTATTACAACAATGCCTATCTATGCCAGATAAATTTTAGCCCCCACTATGCCGTGCACTGCACAGCGATACAGTGGCAGCCAAAACTCAATACTAGGAACAGGCAGCCTTAGTAGTCAGGACATCATATCACACATTGTTAGATGCATTTTCTCAGGTGGAAATTGTGGCCTTGAAAGATTAAGCAACTCAGTGACACAAACCCCAAAAGCCATGTTAAAATTGGGAATTAAATACCACTGTGCTGAATACTGGTCCATCACCCAGTGCACCAACAATTTCACCCCAGTGAGGGTGTGCAGCCACCCAAGCATATCACAGTGATCAGCAGTTCCTGTAGATTTTCCAAGATAAAACCAGAACCCTGCACACAGGCCTTTGCGCTTCCCTGTGCTGTGTTAACTCTTCCAGGAAACCATCCCTCTGCCATATGGGGGGTTAGTAGGTAGGTTGGTTGGTTTTTACAAGCAGCCCCTGCTCGGTCCTCTCCCCATACACACTCCTGCTGCCTTCATATAGCCTTTCTGAATGCAGCTCAGCTTCTATCTAAACTTCACTTAGATGCACCCAGCTTGATGCACCCAGCTTGTTAGCAACATCAACTCCTCTGTTTGCTGCTAGCATCATCTTGCTCATTGCTTCCAGAGCAGCAACAGCTGTTTCCTCTGCATGTATGAAAACCTTTACATTACCTGAGAACTGCTAAATACATCTAATTGCCAGGAGAATAATCCAGGGCAAAGGACATGAGCTCGGTAATTCTTGTCAGTAGGTGCAAACTCTCAGCCCCCCACTGAGGAAGCACGGAGCAGCTCCTGGTGAAAAAAGGTTGTCAGTTGTTGGAAGAGGTGGTTAGAGAGAACATCTGCTCAGGTTGGGAGCCTGTGTTTTACTAATCTGGGGAAAAACATATGAAGATGGCAAATATGATGTTGCTTCTCAAGAATGTTTTCCTTCCTGTCAATGATCTGCAGCTTAACTTCAAGATGCTTCTTGTGTATAATAGCTCTGTGTTGCTTCCTCTTCCATGAATTTGCTGAGTGGCTTTTTGCACCAAAGCAAATGTCTGATATCCAGTGTTGAGGACTCCCATGGTTTAACAAAGAAGTCTTTACTTCTGTTTGAACATGCTATTTTTGTGTAGTGTTTAACTGTTCTTTTATCAGGAGGGAAAGTAAGCATCAACTTGGTGTTGACCCTCTATATACCACTCCTGAGCTCAGAAGCTCTGGCACCTCCTGACTTGTCTCCTGTAACTCGGTTGCTGCAGAGACCAGCAGCTGATAAATTCAGTTGTACCACTTGTCTGAACTGCAGGAGGTCTGAGTCATTACTATTTATTCTCTTGGGTTTTCTTCCTAAAATGATTCTTTTTTTTTTTTTTTTAATACGATTAACACGGCTAATACTCAAGTAAAATGCTTAAAAATGTAGATAAGCCACCATTTTATGACTCTTCTAATCCTTCGTTATTCCTTCTGGCCTCTCTAGGGTCCTGACCTGCAGCTTGAGAAACTGCTATACTGCACAGCAACTGAGACAGTAGGAAGTATCCTTAAATTGTCTTTTAAATGACTGAAACATTTATTTATGATCAAATATGTGGTTTGAAATGGGACTGTACATCTCGGCAGCTCATTCACAGCTCATAGAGCAGCATGTCAACATCAGTAGGCTGAAGTTTACCAAGTCTTATTAGATCAATGAGTATTAGACATGCTTCAAGTGTTACCATCTCACTGAAATTATGAAGTTTCTTCTTTGGAAAGAGCCACAGAAGGCTCTGTTAAAAGTTTTCCCCTTCTTTTGACCTTAAACTAATACTTATCCTGGTTTCAGAGATTTGGAAAATGAGGTATAGAGACGAGCTGTGACAGAGGACAAATGCTGAGTCTGCTTCCTCTCTTTATACTTTTCTGCTTCCTCTCTTTATACTTTAAAATAAAGATCAGACTGTACTGAAGGTTAAGAAACAGTTTGCAAATTGTTAACCAAGGAACATCAATTAGTATTTCATTTCATGGAAGAACTGGATGCAAGGTTGTTTCTATGCATGATTTACTAAGGAGATAAAGGCAAAAGGAAGCTACAAACCATCCATCTCAGATCCTAAAAATCTTAAAATGCTAATGAAAGCAAAGGAATCTTGCAGCACCAGAGATCTTGCTAGGATTCCTGCTATACCTTGTAGCTTGGCATTTCATTTTGGGAGCAATGACACGCCTAATGCACAGCAGGAGAACTTGCAGTCAGGTAATACAGCTTTGAAGCAGGACAAACAGAGAGTCAGATGCTTTGAAGAGTAAAATGCTCATACCAAGGAATGCCAATGAAAACAGGATTCTTCTGCAGATCTTTTCACTGCAATTTATTCAATGTAGACTGGGAATAAATAATAAACAGTAGAAAGCTACATGGGATTAAACACTGGTAATGACAGACATCACAGATAGAATGTATGGTCTTGAATTCCTCCTTAGTCACATAAACCAAAAGTAATTAGAACTGGCTGGGAAAATGCCAGCAGAACATTCTTGTTGGGAAATATAATCCCATTGAAATGCAAGTCGTGAGGGAATTGGCTAATGCAGTCACCAAATCATAGCAGTCAGGTGAAGTCTTTGGTGACCTGTTTTTAAAAAGGGTAGAAAAAAGGACACTGGGAACTACTGACCTGTCAGCCTCACCTCTGTGCCTTGGAAGATCATTGAACAGATCCTCCTAGAAGCTACGGTCGGGTACATGAAGGACAGGGAGGTGATCAAGACAGCCAGCATGTCTTCACCATGGGCAAATCCTGCCTGGCCAACCTAATTATCTTCTATGATTGAGTGTCTACATCGGTGGGCAAGGGAAGAGCTATCAATGTCATCTATCTGGACTTTCTATAAGGGGTTTGATGTGGCCCCCCACAACCTTCTCTCCAAATTGGAGACATATGGTTTTGATGGGTGGACTGTTTGGTGAATAAGGAATTGGGTGGATGATGACATCCAGAAGGTAGTGATCAATGGTTTAATGTCCATATGGAGACTGGTAGCAAGTGGTGTCCCTCAGGGGTCCGTACCAGGACCAGTGCTGTTTAATATCTTATATTGGTGACATGGGCAGTGGGATTGAGTGCACCCTCAGCAAGTTTACAGATGACACCAAGCTGAGTAATGTGATTGACACACCTGAGAGAAGAGATGCCTTCTAGAGTGACCTGGACAAGCTTGAGAAGTGGGCCCAGGTGAACCTTGTGAGGTTCCACAAGGCCAAGTACAAGGTGCTCTAACTGGGTCAGGGGAATCCCTGGTATCAATGTGGGTTGGGGGATGAAAGGATTGAGAGCAGCCCTCTAGAGAATGACTTGGAGGTACTGGTGAATGAAAAGCTGGACATCAGCTGGCAACGTGTGCTTGCAGCCCGGAAGATCGATCGTATCATGGGTTGCATCCAAAGAAGCATGGCCAGCAGGTTGAGAGAGGTGATTCTCCCCCTCTATTTTGCTTTGGTGAGACCCCATCTAGAGTACTGCACCCAGCCCTGGAGTCCTCAGTACAGGACAGGCATGGATCTGTTGGAGCAGGTCCAGAGGAGGACCATAAAGATGATCAGAGGTCTGGAGCACTTCTGACGCAAAGAAAGGCAGAGAGAGTTTGGGTTGTTCAGCTTGGAGAAGAAAAAGCTCCAAGAAGACCTGATTTTAACCTTTCACTACTTAAATGGGGCCTATAAGAAAGATGAGGACTGTCTTTTTAACAGGGCATGTTACAATAGGACAAGGGGTAATGGTTTTAAACTAAAAGAGGGTAGATTCAGATGATGTAAAAAGAATAAATTTTTTACAATGAGGGTGGTGAAGCACTGATACAGGTTGCCCAGAGAAGTGGTAGTTTTCCCATCCCTGGAAACATTCAAGGCCAGGTTGGATGGGTCTCTGAGCCACCTGCTTTAGTTGAAGATGTCCCTTCTCACTGTAGGGTTGTTGGACTAGATGACCTTTAAGGTCATCTTAACAGCCCAAACTGTTCTGTGATTCTGTGCAATCTTTGATCTGTAAGACAGAAGGCCAGAGATGTGACACTATAGTGAAAGCTGAGATCCTTGCTTAATCGTCTAAGTCAAAGAGCTGATGTTTAGGAATAGTGCCAGTTGTGACAAAACATAATGAAATGATTAGAATTGGCACCACTACAGTGTAGTGCACTGCTTATTCCTGACAGCAATCCTGAAAGTCATTTATAGATGGAAAGTACACACAAAAGCCATAATTAGACCATATGGCTGAGCGGTTCCTCTGGTGTCACTCAGTAGAGCTGCACCAACTTCTCTCACAGCAGCCAACTGAGTGGAGGGGTTGGATGCAACCTGGAGGATTTCCACTTTTTTTTTTTTTTTTGTAGAATTATCTTTTCCATCACTATGGAAACCTCCAATTATTGGCTTTCTGGGGGAAAATATGTCTATATCTTTGATCTCAACCACAGACCACATGGTCTATAAAACTTGGAAAGCTGGAGTAGTGGCACAGCCACTCTTCTCTTGTCTCAGAACAGAGCAACCATTCTTAATATATATGTATTTTTAACATTTCTTGTCTTGGGCAAGATACAAGGTGCCAATGACCCAAAATATATGCTTAACAGTCTCTGAACAAAAATATAAACAAGTTGGGGAACTGAGTGGAAAGCTCATGTGTGAAGTGAGAGTCTGGGAGTCACCCCCTGTGACATGAACTGTTACAGCTCAGAGAGGGGCAAGAGATGTAAACAGAAATAATCCCACCTGTTCATTTCAGCTGGAATATGGGCCATTTTCAGTTCTCTCTGCTCCAGGTGCAACTCTGAAGTCAGCAAGGTTATATGAGCAGAGATGTGGTAGAGGTGAAGAGGAGAACTGGCTCTATCAGATCTGTTTTGTAGACCACTGAAAATAAAGCCAATGGAAAAGTGCAACATCCCAGCCCTTGCTAAGCTAGGGAGGGGAAAAAAAAAAGACATGTCATTTCCCATGGAATAAATATTGGGGTTTGTGCATATTCTGTTCTCCTGACCATCTTGATTGTGTCATCAGCATCCATCCCTAGGAAATCTTTATAAGTCTTCCTTTTGCAAGGCCTAAGCATCTTGTAATCAATACAAGTTTTATTCACATAGTACTTCATTAAGGGAAGGGGCACAAAATGTGTTTCTAAAGGCTACAGAGGATGGAAACCCTGGTAAGGTGATGGTGTCCCTGAGTTACTCAGTAAATCTTTACCACAGTTGGGCATTGAACCAGACCTGTTGGTGCCTATTTTAAGGCCTGAATCATGAGAATGAGTTTTACTTACCCACTTTTTATTCCCTGATTTTTATTTACCTGCTTTTATTTTAACTCTTTATTTACCCTTCTCACCAGTACAGACAACAAATCACTTTCAATTTCAGGCAGAGAAAAGTCTATTGGTGTGACAACTGGTTGAAATATTTCTGATTTCCAAATATTGATAACATTTATCATGGGAATTTAAAATTTCATTCCAGAAAACCACAGAAAACTGGGCATTTTTTCATGGACATTTTTGACCAGCCTTGTACAGGATACAGTTGGGGCGTGTGGTGGATTGAGCCTGGCAGGATGCCAGGTACTCACCAAAGCCTCTCTATCACTTCCACCCCCTAACTGGACAGGGGAGAGAAAATATAAAGAAAGGCTCGTGGGTCAAGATAAGGACAGGGAGTGATCACTTAGCAATTACTGTTAGAGGCTAAAGAGACTTGACTTGGGGAAATTAATTTAGTTGATAACCAATCAAATCAGAGTAGGATAATGAGAAATAAACCCAAATATTAAAAACACCTTCCCCTCACCTCCCTTCTTCCCAAGCTTAACCTTATTCCCTAATTCTCTACCTCCTCCCCCAGCAGTGCAGGGGGATGGGGAATGGGTGTTGAGGTCAGACATAGGAACAGACTGCTCCTGTGTGGTTCCCCCACAGGGTCACATATTCTGCTGGCAAACCTGCTTCAGCATGGGCTCCTCTCTCCATGGGGACATAGGTCTTGCCAGGAGCCTGCTCTGGTGTGTGCTTCCCATGAGGTCACAGCCTCCTTTGGGTGCATTTACCTGTTCCGGTGTGTGGTTCTCCATGGGCTGCAGGTGGGTATCTGCTCTACCGTTGACTTTCATGAGCTGCGGGGAGACAGCCTCCCTCAGCATGGTCTTCACCGCAGGCTACAGGGGAATCTCTGCTCTAGTGTGTGGAGCACCTCCTCCCCCTTTTTTACTGACCTTGGTGTCTGCAGAGTTGTTGCTTTCACATATTCTCTCTCCTCTCTTCTGCAGCCATTGCTGTTGCACAGTAACCTATTTCCCCATCTTAAATAAATTATCACAGAGGTCCTACCAGCATCGTTGATTGGCTTGGCCTTGGCCAGCAGTGTGCCTGTGTTGAAGCCGGAGGGCATTGGCTCCATCAGACATATAGGAAACTTCTTGCAGCTTCTCACAGAAAACACGCATGTAGCCCCCCTGCTACCTAAACTTTGCCATGTAAACCCAGTACAGGGTAGAAGATTGAGACATGTCAGCATATTTAAAGAGAAATCTTCAACATCAGGTGACAAAAGGCAGGCAGATGGTGCTTAATACTTGTGCAAAAGCAAAGCTTCACATTTATTCGAACTTTTATTTTGTCCTATAGCATAGATCAAGTCTAAGAAATCTGTGCTAAACATGAGCCATCTCATGCCTTTAACCCTCTGGACTATTGAGAGAGTCTAGGCACAGAAGTCCTAGAGGGAATGTCTTGTTGACATATTTCATTCCTTTCAGCATTTTGGAGAATAGGCTCATTGCTTTTTCAAGCAGTGAGCAAGTGTGGCTTGTCTCCTAAGGCTGCCTGAGCATTAGAAAAAATGAGCGTCAGTCTAGGAGGGTTACAGAGACGCCAGAAGGCCCCAGTGTTTATTAGTGTGGCTGGCGTCTGGATTCCTTTTGATAACTCACATGTTTTTGTGGTGGTGGGTGGGGAGTGTGCCTCTCATGCATTGTGGGAAGTTCATCCAAAGCGAGGGAAGATGAGGAAAGTGCAACTGTTCAGCCCTGTGCAAGCCACGGCTCTTGCAGGGCGCCAAAACAGCCTTTGCTCTGCTCACGAGCAGCAGAAGCAGTGCCGGGTTTATTGAATTATAGCTGGGTACAGCTCTTCAAAGGGATCCTTGTGGCACGTCACAGCAACACCATGATCAGTCATGATTTATGAATGTCTTGCAGCTCCTCTGCCAGATGTGTCTGTCCTTTGTTTTCTGCAGGAGCTGGAAGCCTTCCACCCCGAAACCATCCCACGCAGAGAGAGCATGAAGAAAAGGCAAGCTCTTGGAGAGGGAAACCAGACCTCTTGGAAATGGCAGAGCCCCTGGGCACTGCTCAGATGTCTCAGCCGCCTTTACTGAGCTGCATCTGCTCTTTAGAAGCTGTAGGCCTCACTGACGCATAGACGGATGTTGTGAAAGACAGTTGTGGCTGGGATTTGCAGGGGCTTGCAGGTGGTAGTAAAAGTTTGGAGAGCTGACAGCAAGTTATGTTCTAGTTCAAAAACTCAGAAAAATAACTGTGATCGTTATGGGGATATAAAACACTCAAGATCTGTTGAAGCTGATGGAAAATTTCCCATTGATATCTCGGGGACAGAAATAAAATGGGAATTTGTGATTCCTGGAATGAATTACACATGTAATTAATTCTGTATTCATTTGAAACGCTGGTGGAGGAATCCAGTCCACCTGCCTAAGGCATGTTGGGGAATAATTCCTCCTACAGTGTCTCTGCATAATCAATGAAGACAGTTACCTGTCTTATCTGGGAAGACCTCACATGGTAGACTTCAGAAGTACCTTCTTCTCTCCCCTCATAGCAGATGCATAGACACTTGCTTGAGGAAGCCTGGTTCACTTCACACCTCAAATGCACAACTGCTAAAGTAAGAAGAATCCATTCCCCCCAGATTTACCCCATTCCTCCTGGATGGGGATTACTTGGATTCTGGTGACTCCAGATGAGTTTTGTCAGCACAGAAGTGACTCTGCTGAAGCACACCCTAAAGCAGCACTGCAGGAGTTAGAGATCAGAGGTAATAATGCCACAGTGAAAATGTTGTAGGAAGCAATCTGACCCTGAAAGGAGATTTACATATATGACTTTGTAGCCTTCTGGATTTCTTTTTTCTGTCAATTCATAATGGTTTGCTGAAAACGTAGCATAAATAGAAGAAAAACGTAAATGGGAATGTACGCTGGAAAAGTCATAGCCTGAGGTGCATGTAGTGCAGGAGTGGACATGCTTTTTTGATGGGTATTTAACACTCTTCAGTGGAACCAGCAGTAAGGGGAAGAGAACCTTCTCTTCATGTTCCCAGGCTGTATACTGATGAGATACTGTCATCAAAGATCACACCCTTGTTAAGGCCAATGCCATCTCCAGGCACAAAGCCCAAGAGGTTTGGGGTCCTCAGCATCTGTGGGAAAGGCCATGTAGGTTTGACAGTGTGTGCATTTGAGGTGTTTAAGAGGGCTCAATTTAATGGCATGAAAAAATAACTGGTTTTAGACAACAGTGAATGCTACCACGCAGTGTGATGAGCTATCTGGAAATAAATGAGTTTGGAGGCAGCCCAATTTCTATTAGTGGTTGGCTGTTGATTCCTTTCTAAATACAATTTCTTGGACAGCTAAGCCTCAGAGGAGTCTCTCCGGGGACTTCCTACCTTTGTGTGCCTGGCTTTCCTTTATACAGAGGGAAGAAATCTGGAAAGAAAATGATAGCTGGAGATGTAATCTTTCAGGAATACCAAGTTTTACTTCGTTCACACTCAAGTCACTCTAGATCCAGGCAGTGGCAAAATGACCTGCCTCTAGAAATTTTTCATCAGTAAATAGAAAGGTGACAAAATCCACAAGCCCCTTGGGATTTATCATTGCTGAAGGGTGAAGAATTTGCAGAATCTGTAAGGAGAAGGCTGCTGCTGGCTTGGGTCTCTTTCATTGGCCAAACACAACTCACCCATGAAGGGTATATATTATTTATTATCTTTAAAATATTTTTAGATACAGTCCAAGCAGTGGGTTAAAGAGCTTTTGGCAACCTTTAGACAGCTCTACTGTCCTCTGTCCTCATGACTGTTCAGTGTTGGATTTATTTTCTAGGGACTCATAACACTACTTAGAAGGTGGTAAAAGCAATAGAAATTATATCCTTTCCTTTGAGTATTTGAGGGCCAGATTCTAATGTGTACTGAGTCCATGTGGAATTCAAGGGAAATTTTGGGCAGCAATGTGGTGCTTTGCCATTCCTAGGCCTTGGCTCCATGGAAATGGCTGTGGTAACGCCCAAATAACATACCCTGCCCAACTTCTGGCTGTCTTAAGAAGTGGGATGGCCCATTGACAATGTTATGCTGTGCCTTCCCACCATGAGAGCATGGTGGAAATGTTAGCTAGGGACTGCGGGCACAAGGATATGGGGACTCAGGTTAGGCCTTTGGGGTAAAATGCAGAGAAATCAGAAAATGAGAAATATTTGCAGAAACTCTAAGCTGTGAAATGCCTAGCTCTGGGTTTCTTGCTCCCAGGTGTGAGACGCATAGAGACCAGTTCCAGCTCTCTTCTCCTAGGCTCAAGCCTTAGGGTGATGAAAGTGAAAGACTTAAGAAGTATACCTTTAACATGTTTTCCTTTCTTGCTTTATGAAAGGCTATTGCTGTATAGCAAGAGGCCACTCTGATGTCACACGGCGGGATGGATCTGGCCCTATGTTGCAATCACCTGAGACCCTGAGCAAAGGTAACATGGATCCAGAGAGACATAAGGAAAGGGAATTTCACCTTTTGGTCCTGGAGCAGTAAGAAAGAGTGGCTTAGGTCTGGACTGATGGTGATCATCCCAGCCAAACAAGCGTATAAACAGCAACATTGAACAATGTATAATAGTGCATGATGAGGGTCCCAGAGGCCACATCTGCTTTTGGAGAGAAGTTTATCCTTCTGCTCATCTGAGAACACAAGTTCCTTTGCTCAGTATCTGAGTGTGTGTGTCTATGGGCAGCTTTTTGCCCCAGGTAAGAACAAGTGCAGCTAATGCTAAAATAAAAATACATGTGCATAGAGGGGAACCTCCTGATCTGAGCACTGACTGATCTCTGTCTGAATGATGGCTTTGGTGTCTGAATTGCTGTCAGCAATGTCTGGGGCTTGAAAAGGAGCTGGGAGCCCTTCACTGCAAGAAGTGATGTGCTTTGCTGGCCATGCTGGTGGCAGTGGCAGAAGTCCTTGCCAGCATCAGCAGCTGCCTCCAGGCCCTTGCCATCGTGCCCCCATTCTTTTCACCGAGGGAGAAGGCAAACACTGTGCAGCCCCTGCAGATTTAGTGCTAAACAACTCTTTTTCCCAGCCCAAGAGCTGCCAGGAGGGACGCTGTGCTGATGGGCTGTGTGAAAAGTGCTCCTGTCCACTCAGCACAAAGCCACTTATCAGGGCCAGGAGGTGGGAAGGGGGAGAGTTACTGTACAAACAGTCATTCAAGATTAATTGCTTTTCATCTCTCGGCAGGAGTTGGCCTTTCAGCCCCAGGATACAATAATGGCCTGTTCTGATTGTATCTTTTCAGGGACCATGTACAGCCAGGGAGGGGTGTTTGGCAAGGGCAGGCTGAAGTTTTTGGGAGAAATGAATCGGCTAGCAAGTGCTGGCATCCTCCTGGGGCTGGGAACTGCTATGATGCTAATGGTAGTGATTACTACATGTTTACAACCACCAGTGTTTGTGTCATCCCCGGATTTTGTGTTGTGAGTCCGTTTTCACTACCAGTTCCTTCTTGTCATGGTCTGTTGCTTCTTGTTGTGTCCTGATCTTGCTGATAACCCCATATATTTGATAAGAAGATTCATGTGTCTGAAGTTCTGGTCCTGCCAGCTCTGGTGCCTTTCTTATGAATCATGCAATATTCGTGTTTTCCTTTAAAGCTTCAGCAACGAGGTGCAAACAATTGCGTGAAAATATCAACATTCACTGGAAAAAATGCCTAGGCTGTCTGAGAAAAATATTGAAAAAATAACCAAAAAGTGCCCAAAGGCATAAACCAAAGAGCTGATATTTAAAAAAACCCCAGTGTTTCTTCTGTTTAACTGCTGTCATGGGCTTTGAGCTTCATTCACTTCTGTGGAACACCTGATAGTAACCATCCTGAAAGCTTCTTCAAATCCAGATTGTACTGTAAGATCAGTGAAATACAGATCATTATTTCATTATAATGATGATGACTTTAGACCACAGGACTAAGAGGTGTACATGGGTCAGCAAGCCCAGAGCTGTGCCTGTGTACTTTATCATAGCCTTTGGAGTCACTGCACACCTACTTCACACCAATGTTCTTGTCACCATCCAGAAAATGTAAGACCTTTCATTCAAATATTAGCTGCCTCATTCAGTGTAACCTGCTGTCCTTCCCCTGTGACAGGCTGTTTCCCTCAGTGTTGATGCAAAAATGATAACCACAGAGCAGTCAGGTCCCTACTTGCGCTCCTGCCCCACTGTCTGCAGAGGAAAATGAACCTGACAGTGTCCCTGTCCTGACACTATGTTTGCTGCTGATAACTAATGTCAAAAAATAGGAAATATCTTCCTTTATTGTCCCAAATTATGGTGGCACGCTCTCAAAATAGTGTCTGCCTGAAAAATGAGTCAGCAGGTAGTGAAGCAATCTGAGGTTGTTTCTGACATGAAGTGTTTTCATTTGTTTTTGAAGTGACTTCAGGCTCTAACTCCATTGTTCAGATTTACCCAGACCTCCCCCTGAATTTGCACTGCAGAGGAAAAAAAAGCGCTTCAGTAACTTAATTCAAAGCATATTATAGAGAGTTGCCAGCAAAAACCCTCACTGACTTGCGGTTAAGGTCAGGGCTCATCCATATTGACCTAGGAGGTAAATATAGACCAAGTTCAAAACCAAGATAAATATTCTCCTTATGGGACAATGCATCTTTATATTGGCTAGAAATCTTGAGTCAATTCTTATACCCTCAGAAAAGAAAAATGGGAAAACAATAAAGAGAAACAAGCATATTTTTAAATAAGGGAAAAACACACTTTTCAAGGCAACATAGTAATTTTTCTGATTTCAAAACCACTTGTCTCATTGGTTTTTGATCCAAACCACATAAAATCCACATAAAAATATAGCCTGTCCCTATGGGGAATTTAGAAGTATACAATCCCTAGCTCTTTTCCTTTGTCAATATAGCATGTGTCAGTGTGGAAGAAAAAAATATAGGGGGGATTATCTGCATTAGTCCAGGTGGTCTTGTGGGATCCTACAGCTGGGGATGAACTGTATTTTAAGGCAGATGATGGGGAAGTCAATGGGATCTTTGTCCCTGGTTTCAGTGAGGCTTTCCTTTGCTCTGTTCCTGCTGAGGGCCACCATATGAAGCATTTGCCAAAATTATGCTAATATACAAATGTTTTCTAGCTTGTAGGCCACAGCACGTTAGTGAGGCCAGTACCACCAAAGTTTAGGATGGGAAAGGTGTGGCAGGCTGTAACTACCATTTTTTGTCACACTGATCTCTGTCTTGTGCAGTTGGACTTCCCCTGTTATCTTTAGCCCAGGACACTGTGGAGGGCTTCACCCAAACCCAGATGAGATCAGCAGCAGAATTCCTCATGCACAACACTGGTCTTTAAATTGGACTCATCAAAAAGTTTGTCTCCTCATTTCAACTGATGTCCTTGTGAGTTCCTAAATAATTCCACCGTTACAATAGCAACATCTTAGTGTCTTATTATTTGTCATATTTTCCTTACCTCAATTGATCTTTCCACCTTGATCTGGTGTCATTGGTGGTTTTCCTCTCTGTCTCCTGTGTTGTTTGATGCAAAGCTAATTGCACTCCTCATGTGGATGGGCTAGATGAGTGATGGGAGTGTGGCAGCATCCTCCACTCACAAAGCTTCATTTTTGCCCATGCAATCAGGAATCCTTTGGGGTCTGTAATGTTCTGCTCCATTAAAGCAGTCATACCAGAGGAAAAAAAGAGCTCTTTGTCAATGAACACTTGCAAAGTGTTTTGAGGGGTGTCTTCTCTGCTGTCCTTGCAGGACAGTGCAGGGGATTCAGACCCTGTCCTGAAGAAGGCAGATGGACCAAATGACCCCTCCAAGTCCTTTGGAGCCCTGTTTAGTATGGATGCTTGAGTCTGTCAACCTCAGGGTCATCTTTGATCTCCAGATTCCTTTTGTTTTCAATTTTCTTTACATCGTAAAACTTTGCAGCACCCAACAGGTGGCTGACCTTGCTGTTTTGGGAGCACACCAAATCATTTGTTGATGCCATACAGTTATACCAGATGGCTACATTTGAAAATCATTTATCACATTCATTTTGGGTGGACTGAAATTGCAAGTAAATGACAGCTTCTTGGGAAGTATGATGATTTTGAATATTCCCATCCTTGATACTCCTGTGTTGAAATTTCTGAGTTAGCTTCCAGAGAATTAAGCAATTGTTATTGATAGATCTGTGTTTTAAGTGTATTCTCATGCATATTAAGGGATAATGGCTTTACTTTCTCTTACATCTTGTTGACTCTATACAGAGGCACATAGGATATGAAGTATTCCTCCTGCAGTGGCTAAAGGACTTCATGAAGCCAGCTTCACTCTGCCCTTGGAAATCTGCTTTTGAATTGCTAGAAGCTCAGAACATGCCACATCTCATAACTTTCCTGTATGTTCCTAAAATACAAATCCAAAATGGGGTTTGAATTAAATGTTTTCCTTTGGGGATTCTTAAATCATGTTAAAAAATGAAGCTAGGGGGAGGAGAGTGTTTTAGAATTGACATTATTTATTTTCTTTTCCTTGTGATAAAACCTTGATCCAAAACTCATTAGAGACAATAAGAAAGCACTCCTACTTCTTCAGTGGGTGGGAGTCCAACAAATCATGTCCAGAGGCCCTGTGTGGAATCGTACCTTTCTGCTGACTCACTTGGGCTTTTTCCTTACACTTTGGTGAAATGCCCAGAGATTCTTATCAACTCCATCAAACCCTGCTGGGTGCTGCCGGCTGTAGCAGGGCTGTCAATCAAGCTGGCGACTGTTAGGGTGCATCCAGCGGAAGCGTTTATGAGGGAGCACACCTGGCGCTGAGTAGGTGTGTTTGTTCAAACAGTGCCGGGAAAAGCTCGTCTCCTGACCCGAAGCCAAACGCCTCCCAGCTCAATGTGCCGACAACATGCTGCAGCACTGAGCTGTTTGCTTTCGGCTCACCCCCTGCCGCAGGCTGGCCCTGCCGCGCCAAGCGATGCGGTTTGCCTTCAGAGGCTGCCGCCATGAAGAGATGTGCTTATTGCTCTCTTCCTTTGAGGCTGAGCTTCCTTGGCATTTACAAACACAAGGTTGCCTCCTCAAGAACAGAGAGGAGGAGAACTATGGGGATTAGGGAGGAAGGGGTGACAAAAATGGATGGCTTGAATTTTCATGCTGGCAGGAAGTTTCTTCGTCTTTCTCTGTTCCTCAGCCATGGTATTGGTGAACTGGGTCAGTATCTTTGGATAAAAATGAGAGCTGAAGGTGGTGGGAAGACCACTGCTGTGCTGACATTCTTTTCAGAACATGGCTTTGCCCTGGGGAAGTGTTTTCTCATGACTATGTCAACAAAATCTTCTGATTCATGACAGTATTGGTTCAGGGACTCTATCCTTCATTGCTCCACCCAAAATCCTGATCTGCAAAGTATGGAGTAGGAGTAGGTCTTCCATGGGAGACAGCTCTAAAGAGTCAGCGATGGGGCAGTAGTGATACAAGTGGAGGGCCTTATCTGTTGTGCAAAGGACTTTTATCTGGCATTTTAGAGGCTTCAGCTGGGGTGCAATATGACCAAGCACGTGTAGGTGCAAGCTTCCCTAGAGAGCAAGGAGGGCTCAACAGCCCTTCAGGTCGGGCAAAACTGCTCCAGACTCACTTTCAGACCGTTTTGTAGTGCCTTATTTAGGCTGTGGGACGCCTTCTGGTAACCCAGAAGAGCTGGTGACCTGAACTGCTCTGTTTGTCTTTGTTGATTCTTGAGCTTACAGCTGATAGCTGCTTAAAGAAGGGGGCTGACAATACATTGTTTAACCACAACAGTGGCTTTAGGGGCATGCATCCCATTTTTAGATTGAGATTATATATGAACAATAGGAAATTATTGCCCAATGAGGTCTGAGTTCATCTGTTTGTAAGACATTAAGTTTCTGCAATCAACACGTTTAAGATTGCTTAAATTTTCATGGAACTGTTTAGTTTGGGAAGGGAACCGACAAACAGCCAACGGAAAGAATTCAAAGGAAGGAAATATTTGAAGCTGTAAGCTGTACTCAGTCTCCTGTGCAGGTTGTAGGCACAGACAAGAAGAGAGTGTTAAATCTTCCTTATATACGGGGAAAAAGACAAACTTAGAAGTCATCATTATTGTTAAGCACTGTACAGAGTCAGGGTTATAGATCTGGGAAAGGTTTTCAACTCATAAAATGACTTATCAAGTTATGTGAAACTGGTGAAATTGGCCTGATTTGCAAAATTAAGTGTTGGTAGCGAACAAATCCTTGGAATAGCTCCATTGTAACTGCCTCCAGAAAAATAATACAGAGACTGAAGGAAAGATACAACATCTTAATCCCCATGTGGAGAAGTCTTAAGTGTCAAATCCTGGCATTGACACTGCAAATGGCTTAGAAAACAGCAGTCATTCAGGTCAGGGAGAACAAATAACCATGTCTGGAAATTGTCTCGGTGCCACTCATCTCAGTAGGAAATGCCACAAAAGTGATGATGAAACAGAGCAGATTGCAACCTCTCCTTGGGAGGTGGGGAGCCCATGGGAACAGCCTTAGACAACTTCACTAAAAACAACCAGACAACTTGTTTTTATTATATAGAATAATATATTGCCTTGAAATTAACCTGCATATTCACACTGGCCAGGTGGCTTACTGTAAGACTAAGGTGGCATGGAATTACAATGGGAAAAAAAATAAATATCAGCCTATATATACAGGCATTCATCTTGGATAATTGATAGATTGTATTGCAAAATGTCCAGTAGCTTTCCTGACAGCTTGTAGGTTTCCCTCAGCAGACACCATAGTGATTTCATAATCGACTGACTGATCACTCTTCAGCATTATCACATCTCATCCTTGCCAAGTTCCATGGCATTTCCTGTTTACAAAAACAGGAAACTGCTAGAGCAGAAAGGGCAGGTTGCAACAAATCATTTATTACTGCTGGGTTTTTCTGTAGCCTCGCTAACTACCCTGAAACCAAAAGAAATGGTGGTGAGAGCACCCTCCATATCCATGCAACACAGAAGGGGATGTAGTTCACCGCCTCTCATGCTGGCATTAGGCTACACTGCCATTTATCCATGTGGAGGCATGTTTTGCTTTACCCAGTGACTTTACTACTTGTAAAGGCAAATAAATCTCATGCATTAATGCTAGTCATTGTGGGACTTAAAGCAATCCGTATATTGCTTGCTTCTCTGCCTGAATGGTGCCTGTAACTTCCCTGAAGTTATAGCAGATTGAGTAATTTGATTACCTGATCTCATAATGGGGCACAGCATCATCGTGTGCTCTTCATAAAACAATTCAGAGACCTGAATACATTTTCTCACCACCTGCATCTTTTGAAGTGCCACCCTGGTTGGGCAGTTGGAGGATGTTTGGCCACTAACCTCCAAGACCGAATAGTTTAAATTCAAGTGTGATGGAGCATATGGTTTAAGGAGCAGGATCTGCAGATGGAGCTGGGATGGTTTAAGTCGCTCAGTCTGCCTGCACATCCTGCCATACGTGATGTCAGAGGTTTGGGAGAGTCTTGTCCCACCATGTAATGCAACCTGGGACTTGAAGCAGGGAGACAACGTACCAGGTCTGTTGCCATTGCTAAACTTGTCATGTAAATGTTGATTGAGACTAAGAAAGAAAAGCTGAGGTTTTAGCATTAAGAAGAAATGTAGCAGAACAGACAAACCTTGAACATCAGATCATTTTGCAGTAGGGTAGTGCAAGTTGCCCTTCTCCACATTCAAATGCTCTGGTAACAAAGCTGTCAAGCATTAGGTTTCCAGGAATTCCAGTATAAACCACCTATTGTAATTAGGCAGGGAATGTGTTAAATACAGGGGACACTTTCTATGGGTCCTATACTGGCAAGTCCTCATGTAAAATGCAAGGGTGACAAGGGCATATCCTCTCAGTCTGGTAGGAGGTCTTAAAAGAGGAAGACTGAATCCTTTGGGTAGGTGCTCAGTTACACCTGCACCCTGCTCAGGGCTGGCCTTTGCCCATGGACCTGTCATGAGCAGCGGTGGCCGCTTCCTGCTGGCACCCATGGGCTGAGCTCCTGTCTCTCCCAGGCTCTTTGGAGAAGCTGTCGTGAGAAAGGGCCTTTTTCTCGGTGCTTTAAGGGTTTTCAACAAAAGAGCTTGAAAGGGAAAACCGACAAGGGCTGCTTCCAAAGGAGGCTTGGCAGCACTGTCTTCCCAGCCTTGCAGTCCATGCCACCCCACCAGCTTACAACATGGCCTTGGGCAAGGTTGCTTCCATTCTGAGGTTGTGGTGAGCTGTAAATATTT
>JANIJG010004629.1:12137-23446 GCA_024611175.1 Megaceryle torquata | reverse complement strand
TTAACATCTCTAACCCAGGCCCCAGGGAGGCAGCAGACTTCCCTGTGGGATGTGTCCGGTCTACAGATAGGCCCATCGGTTTCCTTCAGAAGAGAGTCACCTACTACAAGAACCCTCCTTTTCTTCCTCATTGAGGAAGTCCTGAGCTGTGAGGTTGAGGGACAAGCTATGGTTGGATCACCAGCTGGATCCTCATCAGAAGGTTTGTCAAATTCGAGGGGTCTATACCCTTTAAGTGAGGGCAAGGGGGAGGAGGGGAAAGTGGGGGGAGGACTTGCCTGCCTCTATGAGATGGCACCTGCCTCCAGGTCTCCCCCCATCCCACGCCCCTACCTTTAACCTGGTTACAAGAAGACTGACTGTCTTTCAGGAGGGCCTCATATCTATTACTCAACGACACCAGAGGAGGTGAAACAGGCAAGGGGGTTGCTTACCTTCTGCTGCATCCATGAACTTCCCTCCATTCTCTGCCTTTACTTAGGTTACTGTCATCTATCTCAGGGGGGCAGCACTCAGTGACCCCCTGATCTTGGATGTTATTTGTCTCCTGAATGGAGCACAGAGCTTGGCTCCAGTGGTCCATCTCAGTTTCAGATTCCCTAATGCTTCTGAGTCTTTCTACCTCAGCTTTCAGTCTTACAACCTCATTTTCCATCAGGGCTACAGGGCTTAGCAGATCATCTACCTGCTCACAGTGCATGCAGCCATGATGAGGGCTGCCCTCTGAGATCAGGAGCAGGCTGTAGCATTGTCTGCAACCTGTCATCTGTACCCCCACATCCTTCCGTGGAAGCTCTGTCTGAGTTCCTACATCCATTTTGAAAGGTGACAGGAGCGTGGTCTTCTTGTGCCGAGTGGAAACCATATTGACAGGGACCATGCGGGAGCAATTCCTCCTGGCTTTCCTCCTCTCGTGCCCTTAGCGCACCACCAAGCGAGAAGGCGAGCTTTCTCGCTGTCCACGGGCTGAGCGGCGCTTTCGGTTTCGCAACGTTTAAATCTTCCGCGGCTTCTCGTCAACGCCCCCAGTCACGTCACCCTCTTGGCTTCTCTCGCGAGAGATGCCGCTTTTTTTCTAGATTTTTCTTTCCTTCCCCCCTCGGGTTCTCCTGAGTTAGGGAACGCTCCGTCCATTCCAAAAAAAAAAGAAGAAGAAAAAAAAAAGTTTAAAAACAAGTGCTCCAGTCTCGGTCCCGGCGCTGCTTTCTCGCTGTCCGTGGTCTGAGCATGACGCCTTCATTTTGGTCACAGGGAAACAGGTCTATTCACCGTTTATACTGGCAAACAGAAAAAATCTTCTCAGAAGAACTTCTTGATGCTCTGCTAGATAAAAGCAAGGTCATGCAGACATAATAATTATCGGTGCCAACTAGGAGCTGCCTGCAGTTACAGTGATCTAAGTTTATCCTGCAGATAAGGGATTGTGCAGGACAACAGAAGCATAAAGGCCATGCTGTTATGTGCTGGTCGTGATCAGGTTAACGGTATTGTGGATCATGAAGTCCTTGACATACATGGCAGGTACCCTTCAGAAGCAGTCTTTCTCACTACCATGCTGGTAAGTACCGTATGCTTTTCTCCTTCAACCTTTTCCACCCTGTGCTTTGCATCTTATATTTTCTTCACAAGGTTCTGCAGCAAGCAAATATATTCTTTGCAAGCTTGTTATGTACCAATATAGAATTATTGCATTTGACATGAGGTCTTTTACCCCTGGTATAAGTTTTCTACTATGCACTAGCACTGTGAAAAACTAATTTCTCAATTACTCATAACTAATTTGAAGCTACTAGTTCCCTCCTGAATCTTAACTAGCCTTATCTTGAGCAAGCCTGGGTTTGTGTGCATTTAAAATGCTTTTGACTAGTAGGAACTGCACTTGAGATAGCTGTCAAGATAAGAGCTGGTGCATGTAGAAGGAGCCCTCTGTAAATGCTCTCTGCACTAGGAAGGACATCACATTGTTCTAAAGGAGATTTATGCAACTATTGTAGTAAGTTTGGCTGTGATGAGCCCTAGTTTCATTCATTTTAGCCTTGTTTTCTATAAATTACCTCTAGCACAAAGAAATCTGCTTGAATTATTTTTTTTTTGTAAAAAAAGTCATTTCTTTATAAAGCATCTTGTAAATATGCAAGCCTTGGGGTGTTTAAATAAAACATCACTAGCAGTTTTATTTTTATCATTATTTTCTGAAGGTTATTTCTTGTCATGGAGGCTTTTGCTTTCAAAGGGGTAATAAGAAAATAATAAGAAGAATTTTAAACTCTGCTTTTTCCTGACTTAACAATACATATATGTTAGACTTGCCTGTCTCTTCTGTAATTTCCCAGCTCTGGCCTTGCACACCTGGGTATCTGACCTATATACAGATGGATCACTGTTCACAGTCTTTCATAAAGTTACTAAAAGATACTGGGTCTTGTTTCTCTGATGAGGCTGCTGCATGAAGTGTTGGTGTGGAGTAACACTAGGCATTCAGCAGACAAAATAAAGATTGTCATAAAAACTATCCTGATTTTGGGATATGAAGTTGGAAGCACTAGAAATTTCAGGAGCCAAGCAGGGGCTGAGAAAGGTAATGGCCTAACCAGCAGACTAAATCCTGCTTGGTTTATGGTATATATTGGCACACACACACACACACACACAGAGAACAGTGAATCCACAGAGCACAATTGAGATTTCACTGAAACAGGCTAAAAAACAGCAGGCTATCTGAACTGTGTTCTTTCCCCAGACAAATATTGCATGGAAAATAAATATTTTTTTTGAGAGAAATCATAAATATTCTGAAGTACCTAATTACTGATGGAGAATGCCTGTCTACATGAATGATCTGTCTACAACAGATCAACAAAAAATAGAAGAATGCACAGTTAAAGACAGGTTCCATAAAAATATCAAAATCTACATTTCTAAATCAGTCCAGACCAGTGCCAGAGGACAGAACATTAAACATAATGAGAAGGAATAAACAATTCATGACACTAGAAGCCAGAGGCAAACATTACCTAGTAGGATAAATTAAAGAGAGCTTTCTTTACTGAAAGGGTTGTCAGGCATTGGAATAGGAGGCCCAGGGAGGTGGTGGAGTCACCATCTTTGGAAGTGTTTAAGAACTGGGTAGATGTTGTGCTTAGGGACTTGGTCTAGTGGTCTGGATAGGGCTAGGAATAAGGTGGACTTGATGATCTTGAAGGAGGCTTCCAGACAAAACTATTCTATGATTCTATAATTACAACTGTCTTCATTAATTTGATTAAAGTTAGATGTGTAACCAAAAACTGTGCTGCCTTCCTTGGTTTCAATCCCTTCTTCAATACAGCACCTTTGAACTTTAAAAAGGTGGAGCACACCTGCCCTATCAGGAAAGATCATCCCAGTGACAAAAAGGTTCCTGTACCTGGACCACATGCTGTATCTGTCAGTTCCCCAGCACTTGCCTACTCCCATACATTCCTGGTCTGCTCCTGTTCCCCTGTGAGTGAAAATACATCCCTGGATGCATTAACTACAAACTGCACAGGTAGCACTGTTTCTTTTGATTCACACATGATTTCTTTGTCTCCCCTGACATATTCCTGTAATCTATAAGCTTCTTGGAGCAGGGACTATCTCTATGAGACACTTCTCAAAGACAGACACACAGGGCTGGCTCATTGACAGAGGATCCTGTTCCCATGGGAACATAAATAATATATATAATAAGAAAAATATAGCACTCTGGCAGTGGAAAAGCATAAAGCAGCACAAAAAAAAGAGACATGTTAAAACACTTGAGAAGCAAGAGGTTTGGGTTTTACCTTTACTTCCCATGTGCTCTCCTTTCATATCAAAAATACATCAATCTATGTAACTATACGCAGGTGTCAAACAAGAACAGGCAGACTCTTTCATGTTTCAGTGCAGCTTTTCTGGGTGGTGATATATTTGTCATGGAAAATTTATTGCGAGTTTTCAAAGGGATTTTGACTTTTGTATGACCAGGAGAAAAAAAAATCAGAACTAGCAAAACTGACTATTCTAACAAAGAGTCTGAAAGGTCACGATCTTAACAAAACCTATAATGAGATTCAGTGCCTTTCAGAACAATAAAAAAGACTTTTCTCACTCTGCTCCCTGAAGAACCATCAGTAGCTCTTGCTAAAGACAGCATGTTAGGTTTGATTTTATCTTGTGGAGTCTACCCACTCCTGTGCTTTTAATACATCACCAAGAAGGGTTAGTCCTTCCAGTTGCAATGGTACATTTCCAAGAACCTATCACCTCTTTTTCTTTTTCACAGTTATTTAACAGTAGCAAGCTATTTTAACATTCTTCTCACTTAAAAAAGACTTCAGTATAAGAAGTCCCTCTTCTGGAAGTTTACTACCAGCATAACTGACAAGTCAGGCTTTAAAAGAAGAAAATTCTAGTATTTTTTTTCAATCTCCTGTCAGTTTAACAAAAGCTAGGACATTTGGAGAGAGATGGCCAGGTGTCTGAGTCAGCCTTCCACAGTCTACTCTTGCATGGTGTTCAGATTGTTGTGGTTTTATGAGATGTAGATCCATAGCTCGTAGCATATCTGAACTTTTCTAAATCCAAATTACTGTGGCTAACTTGAATCTCCATGTCCGATTCAAAGATGCTTCTTCCAAGCAGATAGGAATACACAGACTGGTGGAGACATAGCAGCAGTGACCAGGAGTGAGACATAATGTTAAAAATCTCATCTGGTTTAAGTTATGACACCCAAAATGTAATTGATGGGTCTGTGAATTGATGGTAGATGCACAGCTGTATTATGAGCTGCATATAGCTCTGCATATCCTTTACATGCCTTGTGGAACAAATTTCTAAGTCTTATTACCATGGATAAATAATGAGATTGAAGCAAAAGGTGTCATCTGATTTGAGAGGGATTCTGTTAATCTATGGTAATGAGTTGTTTTTCTACTAAGGCAGCTAACCTCAGGATTTTCTGCAGAGAGCTCCAGTTCTTTAAGGAGAAGGTTACCATGGGACTGAAATGGTCGATACTTGATGAGTTTTGTACATGACTGGGTAATTGTCATAAGTTTCTGCTAGAATATTTAACATATGGCTAGGTGCCATGAAACAGATTTCTTACAAGGACTCACAGATTTCTGGTTTAATTGTGGAAGAAATGAAAGGAGATTCATGTGCCCTGAATGAGCTACTTAGTAGTTAGAGGTATAAGATCGAGTTAGTTGCTCAAGACTTTCCTCATACATAGAGGGAAAGAATAGGACCATCAGAGTTATTCACTTCATCAGTCAGGTGTTCAAGACAAGTCTGATCCATGCTTCTTGACATCCAAAAAGAGAAGTCAGCTCATGTTGAACTCTGGGACTTGAACTCTGGTCAAACATAATAGAGAGGAATCTCATTTACTGCATAGTTTAAAAAAATCTACATAAGTGTATATACACCCAGATATATACACCTTCTATATACATCCTTGTGCCAGTTCACAAGGTATGTTCAGTTGATGTAAGTGGTCCTTCTCCTGCCCTGAGGGCAGAACCTAATTAGTCATCACTCAGACTGCTAGGAGTGAGGCAGCAAAAGTCAGTGCTGTGCCTAGATCGAGGCAAACAGGGTGTTCATAGAGCCAGGGAAACCTGAGGAGAGCGGAGAGACCCAACAGCAGTCTGCAGTTCTCGTGTTTGAGGCCATCTCAGAGAAATGTATGCTGGAGCACATGTGCAGAGTGCTCAGGAGAACAGCATATCTCAACAATTGGGCATCGCCCTCCCAGAAGAGGACTCATTCTGGATATTCTTGTGTCCTCACCATAAGAGGGACATAGATCTGTTGGAACAAGTCCAAACAAGGGCCACAAAGATAATTGAAGGACTGGAGCACCTCTGCTGTGAGGATAGGCTGAGGGAGCTGAGATTGTTCAGCCTGGGGAGGACACTCTGGGGGGACCTTATAACTACCTTCCAATACCTTAAGGGGACCTACAGGAAGGCTGGAGAGGGACTTTTCACAAGAGTGTTCAGCAATAGGACAAGGGGAAATGGTTTTAAACTGAAGGAGAATAAGTTTAGACTGGATCTTAGGAAGAAGTTCTTCAGTATGAGGGTGGTGAGAGTCTGGAATAGATTGCCCAGAGAAGTAGTGGATGCCCCCTTCCTGGAGGTGTTCAAGTCCAGGTTGGATGAGGCCTTAAGCAACCTAGTCTAGTTGAGAAGCCCATGGCAGGGAGGTTGGATTATATGATCTCTGAGGTTCCTTCCAACCTAAGCCATTCTATGATTCTATGATACAGCTACCTAAAACAACCCTATAAATATTAGAATGAGTTTTCAAAATCACACCACAAAATGGAAAAAAATTGAGCACCACAAAGTGGAAAACATCTGAAATAAAATTTAATAGGTTCCTTACTGATTTCCTGGTTTTGAAAAGGGAACCTCACTCAATGACTTCTCCAGGATTCAGTTCTAGCTGGCCACGAATCAGAGCAGGACCAGATTTATTCCTTCAACTGAACCTCAAGCACCCTTTCAGGCATTGGACAGAAATAATGATGTCCAATGTAATGGAACTTTTTTTAAATTTAGGTTATTATAATTTTTTTTGATGAGTTGAGAGGTCACAGTACAGACTTTTCCTTGATCACTGCCTAGGAACACTTATTATGGATTAATAACAAGAAATGACACTGCTCATGACCATCCACTAATAATTTGTCTATGTGGGTAAGAAAGGACATGAGAAATTCCTGATTCTTGAATCAGAAACAGGTAACAAATATAAATTATTAATTATCCCCCAGAAGAATATTTTGGAATAAAGAAGAAACTATCTCAGGATACTGGGGCCGCACCTGCAGGGAGGAGTGGGCAGGACAGGTGATGCTAAACTGCCAAACAAAGTTTTCCATTCCATATATACCATGTTCGGTATAAAGCTGATGGGAGTCAAACTCTTGGCTCTTGTTCCAGCTTATTTCTCAATTCTTCAGTGGCTGGCATCTGAAGAGAACTCTGTCCATTCTGCCTTCAGTCCTGATCTATGTATTCCAGCTCTTGAGTACAGTTCCTGTCTGCCACTTGTCTCAGTCTGGGACTTCCTGGTGCTTGCTCCACAGCATCAGTGGTGATGGTGACGTAATTGCCATTGGGGTGGTTGGGTTTGATACTAGTTTTGTATATATTTTTATATATTCCATTTTTATTATTATTTTATTTTTCATTAAAGCTGTTTTAGTTTCTTTTTCTAATTGCTAAGTCTCGCTCCCTTATTCCCTTTCTCTTCCCCTTTGGGGAGGGAGTGGGTTAATAAGGAGCGTCTGTTACAGGTCTAGCAGGCTGCCTTGACCCTAAGCTGTGACAGTCAAATACCATGGCATCATTACGTCACATTCCAATATGAACTGTTTGTGTTTACTAGCACAAAAAAATTTGAAACAAAGACCAGTGATACATCACAGCAAATGGAAAGCTTGCTCTGAAAAGGGCTGACCTTATTAAAGCACTGTACTCCTTTCCTTCTCAAGGAAATTGCATCAGAATTTACATGTTTTGGTAAAGTTTTTATTCTGATGAAATGGCCTTTTTTAAGAAAAAAATATGCGGGTGGTACATGTGCAAACAGCTGCATAAACAACTCTTTTATGGAGGCCTGGCACATCACTGTCTGTTTGAAAGAATAATTCATTTTTTAGATAATGAGTGTACCAGTAGAAAAAACTCCTTCTAAAGTAATATCTTTCAGACTGAGATTGCTTTACTAATTAAACAGTAGAGCTATCCTGGATTTACATAAACTTACAAGTTTGTAACCATAGCAATTACAGTAAGGGGTCTATATTTTGAAGAAAACTGTATTGCTGAAATGGAAACATCAAACTTGCAGCACTGATACTGCTCATAGTTAATCTTAGCTTGGTAGAGATTCCCTTACCTATTGGCCCACCATGGAATTGAGTTTAGTATTTATGATACTGAGAACAGATCACAGGGACACAACATTTAACTGATGTCCTAAAAACATGGGATTTTGCTGTGCTCTGTTTATGACTTCCCAATTACAATTTATGCCATATGTCAAACACCATTTGCAAAACCAGAAAGTTTCTCTGAAAAACAACCTTCATGCAGCCACCTTGGGGAAGCAGGGACAAAGGGACACAGCATTCCCAGAGAGCCAGGGGCTCCAAGTGAAGGGGAGAACATCGTACATGTAGAGACAAAAGACCTTTACCATATTTGCTTATTGTCCTCTCAACTGAGAATGAATCCTGCATACTGCTCTCATAAGGAGATTTATTTGGCAAAAAGACATGCCTGTAATTCTTCTGAGGTAAACTTCTGTTTTCAGCCACAGAAAGCAGGGCTAGTAAAGATTTACTGCTGCACTGAGTTCTCTCTAAGGTGTAGTGGTTATCTTCATAGCAGCCCATATAGTGCTGTCCTTTGCATTTGTGATGAAAAGAACATTGATAACATACCAGTGTTTTAGTTATTTCTGAACAGTGCTTGCATAACATGAAGACCTTCTCTGTTTCTCACTTGCCGCCACAGTGGGTGGGTGGGAAAGAAGTTGGACACAGCTGGCACATCTGCCTGTAAATGAAAATAGGCACTTAAGATCATTAACTAAGTTAGAAGTTAGAGGAGAATAGGACATTCTAGAAAAATCGAAGATTAATAGAATGTAGGTGCTGTAGAGTAGTATCTTAAGACCATGGGAATGCTCCTCGTTGTTCACTGTGCAGCCCTTACCATGGCTGGTTTAAAACTCAGTCCAGCTGAGTGAATAATGGTTATGAATAGATTAATTTGCTATTATACATAAGACTTGATAATAGATGGGTAGTTAACTTAGGGTAAGCATTTTATTAAAGTTAACTATTTTAAAGTAAGGTATAGATCAAGATAAATTGAGAGAAAGGAACGACCCAGTTCTTTCTCATAATTCTAAAGGCGAATGTCTGAAGAGTCTGTGAGGGCCCAAATATCACTGATCTGTGACATCTGAATAAGAACTGAAGCAAGACAGCAAAGAATGGCTGAAGATTAATAATGGACTGGAAATTGAGAGTTTGAGAAAAACACAAAGGACTTTTAAGAAGAATATTGATTGCTTAATATTGTGTTAAGTGTATATATATGTGTTGAATTTTCTAAGTCCTTTGCCACTCACTGAGGTGATGGCCCAACTCTGAGTTGTTGAATAATGCAAACCTAGAGTGATCCACTGTTTGGTGAAATGCTTTAACACTGAATGGACTGAAGGGATATCCCATACTATATGACTTTGGGCTTACCAATAAATGCTGGAGGAAAAGAGAAGGAAGGAGTTCCTGGTTCATGTTCATGGTTATGGTGTTTGTCTTCCCAAGGTGCTGGTACATGTGCTGAGTCCACATTTTCCTGAAAAAGGCTGGACACTGCTAGATAACACAGTAATTTTGTTGTGGTAATGTGGAGTAGGAGCAAGAGTTGGACTTTTATTGTGTGTGTAAACCATCCATCTTTGTTGTTTTTGTGATAATATTACTTTGATTTTCAGGTGATGAACTTTTTTGTTGATCTAAATGCAGCTTGTGAAGAGTCTATGATGAATGTATAATTTAGTGAAAATTCTGTTTCACAGAGTTGAAGGGTGGAAAATATTGGGATGTAGATGTCTAGGTTTTGGTAGTAGGGGATCAGCAGGTGTGGCTTCTGTAAGAAGAGGTCAGTGGCTGGCATGTACTGGACATAGATGGTTCCATTTAGTTCCAGCTGGCTCCAACAGACCCAAAAAAGGACACAGCTGAGCCCTTCAGTCAGACTTGTGGCACCTCTGGGAAAATGTGTTTTAAAAAGGGCATAATGCAATGAGGAGTGAGGCATAAGAACTCCACAATAAATGACGCTGCAAACACCGAGGGGAGAGAATCACAGAATTGCAAAATGGTAAGGGATAGAAAGGAGCTCTGGAGGTCATTGAGTCCATCCCCCCTGCTAAAGCAGGTTCATCTACGGCAGGTTACTCAGGAATGTGTCCAAATGGGTTTGGAGTATCTCCAGAGAAGGAGACTCCACAATCCCTTTGGGCAGCCTGTTCCAGTGCTCCATCACTCTCACAGTAAAGAAGTGTTTCCTTATGTTAGGTGGAATTTCACATATTCTAGTTTGTGCCCATTACCCTTTACCCTTTGTCTTATTGTTGGGCACCACTGAAAAGACTGGCACCATCCTCTAGACACCTACCCTTCAGATATTTATAAACATTGATAAGATCCACTCTCAGTCTTCTCCAGGCTAACCAGCCCCAGATGTCTCAGCCTTCCTCGTAAGAGAGATGCTCCATTTTCCTAATCATCTTTGTAACCCTCTGCTGGACTCTTTCTTATAGTTACTTGTCTCTCTTGACCCGGGGAGCTCAGAATTGGGCACATGTAGCCTCACTAGGGCAGAGAGAGAACCTCACTCAACCTGCTGGTCTTGTTCTTCTTAATGTACCCCAAAGAAAGAGGAGGGAGAGGAGGTGCTTCAGGTGCTAGAGCAGAGATTGCCCCACAAGCCACAGAGAGGACCAAGCTGGAGCAGATATCCAAGCTGGAACAGATATCCACACCTCAATCCCTACAGAATCTCATGCCACAGGAGGTGGGTATTTTCTGACAGGAACTTTAGTCTGTGGAGAGCTCCTCTTCCTAAAAGTGATGCAGATCCTAGCTGGGCTATATCATACTTGGAAAAGCCTCTTTCTCCACCAACTATAGAGGAAGACTGAACTATGACTGTATCTCCAATAATATGCTGCAATTACAAGGGTTTGCTTATGTCCTTTAAATTTGAACCCTATCTTGTTCTGGAATAACTGCCCTGCAGACAGGACATAATGGATTAAGTTATTGACCTTCTCATTTTGTTTGTCTGGTACTGCTTTCTGCCTCCATCAGAGACTCAGGGCCCACTAAGCCAACAGAACAGAAGCTTGAAGAAGAAGGTGTAACAGTTTTCAGGATCTGTAAAAATTACAGTATTGTTTCTCTCCCCTCCCTGTTTCTCTTCCCTCCCCGTTTCTCTCCATCTCTTTCAGGGTTTGCTTCTGCAACTACAGTTGATTACTAAATGTGAGCCTAGAGCCCCTGGTTGAAGCATAGTGAGGTCAGAGGAGAGCTGTGGATAAGGCACTTTGCAGAAGTCAACACCAATTGATTTCTTCACCAATTTACTAAATTCTTCATAAACTTTTTTTTTTTTTTTTTTTTTTTTTTTTTTTTTTTTTTTTTTTTATATCAAAAACAAAAACAAAAAAAACAAACCAAAAACAGAACCTCCCCCAGTCTCACC